>JAJHPC010000017.1:9718394-9828394 GCA_024447665.1 Juncus inflexus
AAGCCAAAATGTGTCTATAGGCCAAAGTGTCTTTTGGCCAAAGGTTGTCATTTGACTATATATAAGCAATTTGGTCCCTGGAATAACAAGATCAATGAATCATTCTCTCCTATTCCATCAAGTTGAGAGAATAGAAACCTATAAAAGAAATTCAAAGGGCTCTCTACGGGATTCTGGATATTCTAGAAGACCTTGTTTGCAACTACAGTATCATCTCTAATTTGGGACGCAAACATGAACTCAAGGTACGCTTCTATTATTTTGATTTATAGTTTGATTCACATATTTCGATCTAGAATTTAGCGGTACCGGTTTGTACCGTCCCAACAATGTTGTCATGCTGAAAAAAACTTAAATGTTGGTTTGCTAAAATTTTCTTTAACCTGTATGATTTAAGAAGAGAATTGTACAATGAGCCATTCTATAGATTAAGTTCCAGGATTTTAGTTTGGCAGTCAATTGTCAATTGTTCAATTAAGTATCAAGTTTGCATTAAAGTAACAGTGTTAGTGGTCTACTATAACTATATATTTATAATCCGAAGCCAGTGGCGGAGCTTTATTCAGATCGGAGGGGTCATGTCCCCCTCCCTCCCTTCCTCCCCCCCAAAATTAAAAAAAAGTATTATATCTCAGTGCTAATTTAGTGAATAAAATTTTGAAATACATGATGTCTCTGTAATTGGTCCCTCCAAACTTTTTATACAGTGTTAATGCGTAACCCTTCCTAAAAATTTCATTCAAACTCCGCCACTGTCGGAAGCAATGGGTTAAGTTATGTGTGAATTTTAGTAATTGTTAAAAGTTAGATTGAGAATCACAATTGGGTGTTTAACTAGCAATCAGTGGGCATCTGTTAAATGGTTTACAAATAGTCATGTTTCTCTTATGTGGTAGTTAGATAACCTGTTGTTTCTCCCGTGGAGTTAGAACCATAGATATATAAAATATAAATGAGAACTCTGAAATAAGAATGTAATGTAACAAATATGATCACATGCAAATCACGTGCCTGTTTCAAGTAAACAAACAAAAAAAATTAAAGGTCCATATGAGATGTCCTAACACGCGGGATAATACTAAGAACTATTTGTAGATCGCTAAAATATAACACAAAATCAATACCAAACATTATCAACCAAAATCTGTCATCATGAAAGATCGCTAAAATAAAACGCATTTGAAGATCGTTCTTCATCCTGAAAAGCTATATTTTATTTTCACAACAATTCTCTACAAAACCCTCAAGCTTTGCCTAAAAAAAAAAAAAAATTCCCTACAAAACATACAAACTTTTCTCTTTTGTTGGGTGGCTACATGCTGAAAACTCTGAAAAGCAAAAAACAACAAGATCTTTCAAAAAATCAACTCGGAACATACCAGAGTACTTCACTCAGCAAAGGAAACGACAAAGCAATGGATTTCGACAACAAAGAGGCAAAGATAGTTATTTTAGTGACTGGAGGATAGACTAGAATTGGGGATCTTAGTCCAGAAAAAAGATAATTTGGATAGGTGCAAGACAGCAAAAAAATGTAATACCATTATGTAGCAAATTTCTCGCAAATGTTACCACAAGGAGTACGATAGATCTAGCAAAAAAATAATTTAATGAAATTTAATATTTCGTTATAAAAATTATTCTTGTAATATTTGGGTTATATTTTTTATTTTATTTTTGAGAAATTTGTTGGTATTCGATTTGCAATTCGAGACAAAACTTTATTTTTCCAAGATCTTTCATTTCAAATTCACTTTTCAAATATGCAGCAGTACTTTCAATCTCTTCAGGAGTTCCGATGATATTTAGATCATCAACATATACTGCAATAATTACAAATCCTGATTTTGATCTCTTAATAAAAATACATGGACAACTAGGGTTTTTATGATATCCTTTTTGCGTAAGGTATTCATTAACGGTTATACCACATTCTTCCAGATTGTTTCAACCCATACAAAGATCTTTTTAATTTTATGGAGTACATTCCACGAAACTTTGTGTTATATGCTTTAGGCACTTTTAATCCTTCAGAGTTTTTATATAAATATCACTATCAAGTGATCCATATAAATAAGCTGTTACAACATCCATAAGATGCATATTCAGCCCTTTAGAGGCTGACAAGCTAATTAAAAATCTTAATGTAATTGCATATAATACAGGAGAATAAGTTTCTTCATAATCAATTCCCTATTTTTGTGTAAATCCTTGTGTAACGAGTCTTGCTTTATATCTTACAATTTTATTTTTCTCATTATGTTTTATCATAAATACCCACTTGTATCCTTCGGGTTGTACACCATGAGGTGTTCGGACTACAGGTCCAAAGACTTCATGTTTCTCAAGAGAATGTTTCTCCTTGAATCACACCTCTCTATTTTGGCCAATCTTTCCTATGTCGACATTCTTCAATTATTTTTGGTTGTTGATCCTCATTTTCATTAATTATATCAATCGCTATTGCATATGCAATTTTTTTTGTCAATAATAGTTTTATTTCAATTCCATCTCTTTCCAGTAGAGACATAATTTATTGAGATCTCATTATTATCAATATTTTCAATATTTTCAGGTACTTGAGCCTCTACAGGGGTTATTCGCTCATTCATGTCTTCTACTCTTTTATCGTCAATATTCTTTTCAGAAGAATTTATTTCTTCGGAAGTATTGATAACTTCCGTTATGCCAACTTTCTTATCGTGCTCTCTTTTCTTCCTTGGATTTTTATCTTTGGAACCGATTGGTCGACCACATTGGCGTATATCACATTTAGAATTATCCAAGGGAATTTCAATACGAGCCGTAATATTTTCTGGCTGGAATATATGCTTTAGTTACTCTTTTTGTATCAATAAATGCATCTAGTAGTCGATTTGAAATTTGTTACAAATGAATAATTTTCTGGACTTCTAGCTCAGATTGATTTGTTCGAGGATCAAATTGATACATTGATGATGGATTCCATATAATTTCTTATTTTTCCAACGTTCGTTTCTCTCCCCCTAATGTTGGGAACATAGATTCATCAAACTTACAATCGCAAATCTTGTTGTAAATAGATCTCTAGTTAATGGTTCAAGATATTTAATAATTGATAGAGATTCGAAACCAACATAAATTCCCAACCTTCTTTGAGGTCCCATCTTTATGAGTTGTGGTGGAGCTAACAGAACATATACAACACATCCAAAAGTTCTTAAATGGGATATATTTGGTTGCAGGCCAGTTATAAGTTGTATGGAGGAGTACTTACGATAAGCAGTCTTAGTCTAATTAGTGCTACATCATGTAATATTGCATGGCCCCATACAGATGACGATAACTTTGATTTCGTAATTAAAGGCCTTGTGATTAATTGTAATCTTTTAATAAGAGATTTTGCTAGACCATTTTGCGTATGTACATGGGCCACTGGATGCTCAACTTTAATCCCAATTGACATACAATAGTCATTAAATGCTTGAGATGTGAATTCACCGGCATTATCAAGACGAATTGTCTTAATTGTATAATTTGGGAATTGTGCTCTTAATTTAATTATTTGTGCAAGTAATCTCGCAAATGCAACATTCCAAGAAGATAATAGATATACATGTGACCATCTAGTAGATGCATCTATTAACACCATAAAATATCTAAACAGTCCACATGATGGGGTAATAGGCCCACATATATCACCTTGAATACGCTCATGGAAATTGGGTGATTCAATCCCAACCCTAGGTTCTTTAATTGATGATCATTTGAATTTTGTACAATTCTTCGCATCATTATTGCTCCAGGATGATCTAGACGTTCATGCCAAACCATAAAATTGCTTTGTGAGTTATTAAACTCATTTTTCATTATAGCATTATGTTCTTCAATTGAACTAATACGTGTATAATATAAGCCTATTGACAAAGCATGCAATCTTTCTAATATATGCTTCAATCAAGATTGAGGTGCCTGATATTGTATTGACATTTGCTTTCATCTTTGTCAAATTAACGAAATATTTTATGTTCATAAGTATAGTGTGTGTAGTTGCACTTTCCGCTAGGCATATATCACCGTCATCCATTTTCGTAATATTCAAAGAAAACAAGACTTTCAAGTCTCTTCATTTATTAAACAAAACAAAACAAAACAAATACAAGATAAGATAATGGTAACATGAAAATAAACATGCCAAAAAATACTCTTAATAAAGTAAAGGTACTAGAAAATAAAACATTATTGATGCATATTGGAAAAAATTGTTTTAATCTTGAACATCTTCACTAGCAAGGGAATATTTTGTTGGGGTTTTAAGAATGTTTTAACGCAACGGAAGGTGTTATTGTTCATTACGTTTATGAACTTAATGTTTTGTTCAAAGAAGACCCCAAACAGGGATCCATATTTTATGGTTAAATCAAAGAAAGAAATAACAAAAGATATACCTATCGAATCACGACTTGATTCGATTAAGGATTGAGACGGATGAAGACCGGTACAAAATCGTCTTGGCACGCCACTTCGACTCGATTCGAATCATGCAAAGCTCCAAGGAAGAAGCTCTCTATAGCTAGTCCACACAAACAATGCCTACACGAGGACGAGATATCGATGTCTGCTAGGTCCGAGCGCTCGCTGCTTGACTATGAAGAAAACTGTCAAGAAAAACTGTTTTTCTCTTTTTCTCACAAAGTGATAAAATGGAAAAATGATAATTCAAAATTATCAAGGTCGATGTATATTTATATCATCAAGGATATTCTGAAGTTGATGTATGTATTAAGTACAGACATCACCCTTTAATCTCAAACCAAGCACCAAACTTAATAATCGAATTAATAACATTTGGATTCGTACATACATCACCCTTTAATCTCAAACCAAACACCAAACTTAATAATCAAATTAATAACATTTGGATTCCTGTGTCAGTCCGTTCAGTCCGGACCTGCAAGTCTGTTCAGACCGGACTGTGTCTGAGTTGGCTGATTTTAATTGATTTATGCAACTTATCATATAAGTTGTTCCATTATCATACTAGTCCAAAACATTGTTCTTGTGTGTGACCCTATAGGTTTATTTACTTGGCATTAGATTTCACAAATCTAATGTTCATGAGTGGACTCTACCAAGTCATCATGACTATTCAAGCATAATAAATTTATCAACGATTCGATCCAACCTATGTCGTATCCCTTTGTTACACGATATCTATATCGACCATAAGGCATGGAATGTGTCAACCTTATGTAGTACGATAATATTTCTTGATAGCGAATTTGATCGAATCCTGAATGACATTAATAACTCCTTGTTAATTCACTCGAGCACGGCCGTGCATTTCATTTCAATCAAACTCGACAAGAGGCCTTAAGATATCTCTCTCTTGTATTAGAGAGGAACACATCCTTTCTTGACATATCTCATTCCTCCGCATATTTCATCGTGTACCTGATCATATCTTTATGGTCGCCCGGTTAAAGGTAACGTCGGAATATGTCAAAGTGCATGATTCTATATGTAGGAAACTAAGAAGGTCTCAAGTCTAAGGATAACGATATTTTAGTGAGATATGCCAATGACACAAATCATGTGGCATTCTCACGGTGGGTCTATCCAATATATGTTCTCCAACATATATCTATGTTCATGATTTAGTAACTCTTACCTATGATCAGTAAAACATGATCATCAATCATCTAACATACTGATGTACGTTTATAGCTTGCATACTCATCTGAGTATAAGTATATGATCCGCATGTATATTTGTCCCCATAAATATCCTATAAACGATCAGGGATAGTTTATAATATGTTCATTATATTTCTCTGTAGTTCTATTATCAGAATCACATATCCTGAACACACAGAGCTAAATAACACATTCATGGTTTATTTTAATGCAAAAAGAATAAAACAATCAATACGCAAGTTTATTAAACATCTCAAATATAGTTATATACACAAATACAACCCGACCTCATATACTAAAAGCCTAGGGCATAATAACCAACATATTCATTATCTCCATTTGGGGGGGTTAAGATAGTCCTCCACATCCAAGTGTGTTTTAACCACAGACACATTCAACGAGTCTTCATTATCTTGATAGACCAAATTAACCTCCTTAGTATTTTCTTTCTCCTTTAGGGAGGCTTGATAAAGTTCAACGAGATGCCTTGGCGTACGACATGTACGCGACCAATGCCCTTTTACGCCGGATCTAAAACATGGATCCCCAGATCCCTTGAGAGTGATACTTTACCGCTTCTTGCTCCTTTCTAGTGCAGGTTTCTTAACTTGGCTATTACGGTTCCAAGAATAAATTTGACCACGGCCTCTTCCACACCCGCGTCCACGACCAGGGTCACGACCGTGATTACGGCCATTAAATGCAGTAGCGTTAACTCCTGGGAATGGCCTAGAACCTGTGGGGCGAGACTCATGATTTTTGAGTAATAGTTTGTTGTTCTGTTCCGCCACAAGTAGGCACACTAACTCAGAATACTTTTTGAACCCCTTCTCCCTGTACTGTTGCTGTAGGGTAATATTTGAGGTATGGAAGGTTGTGAAAGTCTTTTCTAGCATATCTCCATCAGTAATATTCTCCCCGCAAAGTTTCAACTAAGAAACAATTCTAAACATCAAGGAATTATACTCACACACCGATTTAAAATCCTGTAGTCATAGGTGTGTCCACTCATCACGAGCTTTTGGGAATATTATTGTCTTCTGGTGGTCATAGAGGATCCTTAATAGTAAGGTATTCGCTCTTTAATGATTCGTGGAGATGGTGGCGGAGGAAGATCATTGCCTTTGCCCGATCTTAGATGGTGTCTCCCAGACCCATGGCATCAAGATGGATCTTAGTGTCGATGATCCATGACAGGTAATTGTTGCCCGATATGTCAAGGACAACAAACTCAAGCTTCGTTAAATTTGCCATGTCGAAACTATATAAATGGAATAAATTAAATTAGACCCTCGCAATTTAATATTGAAACTTCAGGTTTCAATAAGAATTAATTTCATACTTTATGTGAATCAATAAACTGAATTGCAACTGCAGGTGCATAAATAAATAAAATAAATGTGCGAAAAAATAAATGTGTGAAAAAAATAAATGTACATAAAACAAATGTGCGTAAAAATAAATATACTTGCAACTTCTTGTACATGATTTAAACGAGCAACTTCTGGTGCGTTAATGTAATACACATGCAACTTCTGGTTGTAAAAATAAAAATAATTAAACAAGCAACTTCTAGTGCGTAAGTAAAAATAAACATGCAACTTCTGGTTGCGTAAGTAAAATTAAACAAGCATCTTCTGGTGTGTAATTAAAAATAAACATGCAACTTCTTGGTTGCATAAATAAAAACTAAACAAGCAACTTCTGGTGCATAAAAAATGATACTTCTGGTGCTCGCTTATGTTGGGTCGGAGTCGTGCTGATAACGTGTTATAAAATAAAAGAACAAAGAACAATAAAACAGAGAATTGGAAGGAGAGAATTATGTATTGAATTGTGGATTAAAGAATCCAATAGTCACTGTCCCATTTATATAGTAGAGGGTAAGTGCTGGCCAAAAAATCTCTTGCCTGATTCAGGATTATAATAAAGGAAATAATTTGACCTAGAAATTAATAGAAAATATACTAATTAATACTCTGTAATAACTCCTTCCATCTTTATGAGAATCTCTCAATTTATTGTTGCTTAAGAGCTAAGTAACAGACATCCATATTAATTATATTCATAATAGAAACATCATTTTGTTATTTCATAAATTCCGTTTATTTTTTTGGATTTGAGCAAAAAATAAAAACGCTGAGAAATTAACAAACACGTTTTGTTTTTATTTTGAACAAAAAAAATCCGTAAAACATCCCCAAACGAACCCTTAGTTTTCTCATTTTTTCTTCCTTTTATGTAAATACCAAACGGCAAATATTTTAGAGTTTCATACATGACAACGAAAATTTAAGGTCTACACATTTTCATAACAAAAAAAATGGACTTTACCAAAGAACATATAAGAATAAAAATAAATCTACCTGAAGAAAGTCTTTGAAGAGAAAAATAGGAATCCAAATCTTCCTGTACATAGAAATAGAACGAAGTGCCTCGAGTCCCTTCACTGTTTTAGGCATAAGCATTTCAGCAAATGACTTCATATCAAGTCTGTTTCAACATGGCAACATGTATCGAGTCTGTCATGGATATCACTGAACCAGAGATAACCAAGTTTTTAATCTATTCTGGTTTCATTTCGGCCATTTAAAATGCAATTATACCACCATAACTGAGCCCTACCACCACTACTTAAAAAAAGTGTTAATAGAGGCAATTTTTTTTTAGGTTTAGAGACTTATTTGTGCTACTATCCAATTTAGAGACAATTTCATGTCCACCCGATAAGCGTCTCTACTGGATCCGTCCCAAGAAACATAGAGGCAAACCATGAACCGCCTCAAGGCACCTCAACGTTGAGTCGCCCAAGCCCACCTCAACGTTGAGGCGCCCAAGACCGCCCCTACACCAAAACTACACCACACAATCTATTAATCGATGCATTACACTAATACGTTTTGATTAATCTCTTTTCATTACATAAAATTAAAATATAATAATGTACACAATCAAACACACAATCATAAAACAGTAATTTTTAATATAATCATATGATATTTATTACAAATTACATATCAAATCATCAAACACAAATATAACTAGAAGACATACACTCGCATCTCTAACCTTTTCAATTGCGTGCCCATTCACAATAAATATTTATTTACTTAGTAGTAAAAATATCTTTATGACAGTATAATAATGAGAAGTGATCATATGCTCGAAGAAATGCTCTAATCTTATTCAAATTGCAAAGAACATTTTAATAAAAGGGGGTGTAAAAATCTGAAGAACACAAAATAAAAAAGAAGGAACATCATAGATAACTTTTATTTTACCTTCAGAAATATAATTTAGCTAGTAATTTTAAATGATTCCTTTAATTTAATTAATTATTTTTTATTTAGAATATGAGAAGAAAACCTGAAGGTGAAAAATAACTACCGAACATAGTGAATAAGCAGGGTTCCATATTTTGGAGCATTTATTTTTTGTGCTTTCACCCCATTCCTTAATCTGCAAACAAATTTCAAAGAAAAAGAAAAATAACAATTTATCAACATTTGAGGGGCTATTCTGAAAAGTGACGAGTAAAACCCTTGGGGCTTAAATGCCAGCAAATTGCAACTAATGAAGTACATTAAGTACCCAAGTTATCATAATATTAATATCAAAAAAAGTTAAAGGAAAAGGAAATTACTTCTCAAGAGCAATCCATTGAAGTTCCAAGACCACACCCTTCAGTCATAATAGTGCCTCCATATATGGCTCTTTCTATTTTATCTAAAAAACAATTAAACAAGAAAATATCAAATCGAATAAAATTCTCTTTCTACAAAATCCATGACTACATAAAATAAAAATTATATGAAAGACATGAGAAAGGAAAAATGGTAGTATATACAAACCTCAATTTACCCTCCAATTGAGCAAGTAAGAAATAAACAACCTAATTTAGAATTTGAAAAGAAAGAAAAAAAAGTATGCAATTGAGGAAAAAAATTTCATACTTACCATAATACAGACTCGACCAATTACCCGTCTAAGACCCTAAAACTCATTATTTAGCCATTTTATTGTAATATATGTTAAGAGTTAGATTATCATATCATCTGATCATTCACTTAGTCAAAACAATAAGGAGATAAATCATAAATTAATTTGATTGTTTCAATTTTAACGCAAATTCACAAAATAGAAAACTTAATTCAGTCAATTTCGACTCAAATTCACTAAATACATAACCTAATTGAGTCAATTTCAATCCAAATCAACATATCAAATCAAATCAACGAATCAAACCAAATAAGTCTTGCCTCTTTTGAGATTAGACATGTTCAAATCGGTCTAACAGTCCCACCTCAATTTGATAAGAGAATTATCTTTCATAACCCTTGAATTTAAAAGCTTACTTTTGGAGGCAAGGAAGAAAGAGGGGATCGGCGAAGTTCAGATTCCCCTTGCTGTTACATCACCTCAATTGTAGCCAGCCATTGTAAAAATCACGGCTCTTGCTTTCACTCGCATCTCCACCCTATACATGAAAAAGCTAATATTGATTACCTAACTAATACAATGAAATTTCAAAATATGTTCAAAATAACCTTACTCTCTTACGAACAATATTTAGTCCCCTTGCTATGTTTTGCACTGTCTATGCTGTATTGGATCTTTTTCATCTGCAACATATTTTTTGTATTTTTTGGAGACTTTCATTCTTCTTTCATTTCTTGAATACTCTCTATTTAGTCCTCCTTCCCCTCATGAGCCTGCAACTACACAAAGTTTTACATATAAGCCCTCGCAAAATACATTAAATATAAGGTGCAATCTGCAAAACTAATTAATAGAATGTTTGGGCCAAACAGGCTTTTCATTGAACAGTTTGCATACACTCTCAATTTAGTTGATTTACCATGAATATCTATACATATGTCAGAAAATAAATCCTAACTAACTCATTTATGCCAAAAAAATCATTATTCATTCAAGAGATACAATAATGCAGCTTTTTGTGTGCAAAGTTCCTTAACTAAAGTTTAGAGAAAATGTAATAAAGAGGTACCAATCAAAAGATATACTGGTGTACCAATCAAAACGATAAATTGTACCAATCAAAATAAGACTTGTAGAGGACTCTTCCCTTGCTTGGCACTTGACATTGCGCTATTATTTGAAATATGTATAAACATTAGTGATTATATATAGTTCATATGACTATAATGATATATTGAAAATTGAATAAAAAATCATCTGACTGAAGTTCTCAGTATCATGTCCTACTGACAAGGAAATTATATCACTGACTTTGTTTCTTTGAACGGCAAAATAAAAAAAATCCTATTTTTTGACTTCTACAAAAAGAAAGACTTGCAAAGCTTTGCCTAAAAAACAAATCAATTTCAATCAAATATAAATCGCTATATATAGATTATTCATGCATCTAAAAATATATAGATTATGCATGCATTTAAAAAATATATAGATTAGTCATGAGTCTTTTCTTTAACCTATGCAAATCAAACGAAGATGAAAGCAAGACCATATATTATATATTTTTTTAAAATATTATAAATGAACATGTATAAAAAAATAACACAAAAGAAATCAAACACTTAATCAGTCAACTTCAACCCCTATCCAGTCAATATAAACTCAAATCAAGCACTATAAACTCAAATCAGAAAATATAAACTCAAATCACTCAATTTCAACCCCAATTCAGTCATCTTTCGGCCTAAATTCAGTTAATACAGCACCTAAATCAGTCACTTTCAGCCGAAATTAACTGAGCACGAAACTAATTCATCAATTTCAACCCTAAATTCATTTAGCACAAGACCCAACCCAAACAATTCCAACCCAGTATCAACAAACGAAGAACATCAATCAATTTAAACTCCAAATAAATTCGAATCTGACCTAGAAAATAGAGGTGGAAATAAACTACGAAAAAAACTTGAAAATTTAAATAGAAAAGAAACGAACTTGAATCTTGCAAAGTAGTGAAGAGGAAAGAGGAGCGGTCAGACTTGGCGCGATGCAGTGAAGAGGAAGAGGGACGGAGACCCCAAGTTGTCAACTGTCGTGACTCAGCAGCCCGTGCCTGGCTCACGGAGGAGTGAAGAGAACGGCTGACGATTGAGAAAGTGGCAGAGGAATGAGACAACTCAGATGTGTTATTTTTTTCAAGAAATAGAAGTGGAGAGGGAAATGAAATTAGAGAGAGATTGAGGTGAAGAGGGGAATAAAATTGGAGAGGGAAATGAAAAGGGAAATTCTTCTGAGACCCCTAACTTTTCTGCTATTTATTAAAAATCCCTTAACTTTTCAATGTTCTTCAAAAACCTTCGGTAAAGTGAATTCAATTTTATTTTTGGCCACTATAGTGTTAACCTCAACTTTTCCATCCAATTTTGATTTATAAAAGACTAAAATGCCCCTCATATATAAATAATAAATAAATATATTATTTTTGAATATAATATTTTACGATTTTAATTTTATGATTTTATTTTATGATATGTTAGTTTTTATTTTATGGTGTTATATTACAATTTTTTTATTATCTTATATTTAAATTATAATTTTATATTACGTAAAATATTATTATTCGTCACTATTATTTATTGTGATTTTGTCTATATTATAGCCATCAATTTAATTTAATAAAAAATCACATGAAAACAAATATATGAGGGGCATTTTAGTCTTTTACAAATTAAAATTGGATGAAAAAGTTGAATTTAATATCATAGGGGGTTAAAAAAAATTGAATTCACTTTATAGAGAAGTTTTGAAGAACATTGAAAAGTTAGGGGATTTTTGAAGAATTTTTCAAATGAAAATGGGGGGCGGGGGATTTTTTTTCGAGAGGCCGGTGAGCGAAGTTTGGAAAGATTTTGCAGAGGGGTGAAATGAGGGAGGGGGGGATTTTTTCGAGAGGCCGGTGAGCGAAGTTTGGAAAGATTCTGCTGCGGGGTGAAATGAAAATGAAAGTTCGGAAGAGGGGCGAGTTATATAGGCACTAGGCCCTGTTGCCATTTGTTTCGCCTATATATTGACGCACGGGTCAATTTTGAGTCGCCAGACTCTGTTGTCTGTAATATGTTGCCTCTACCGGACCTTTTTTTAGTAGTGCACGGTGCAGTTTTGCACGCCTAGACGATCCAATGCTGCTATCAAACACCCAGCCTGGAGAAGTAATAAAGAGATTAAGTGATTCATATAGTTAATATGACAGTATTACTTACTATAGCATTAGTATTTTGTGTCACTAAACTAAACATTTTTTGCTATCAGTTGGTTCGACTTCAGCAGTTCCTTAAATGTGGTAGTAAAATGAACCAGCGCAAATTCTCAGTTTGTGCTTTTTTCATTCCATCCTTTTGAATTGCCCACCACTCAACGCCATAAATGTTGCAAAATAAGTGATGGTGTTGGGTAGAATAATAAAGACTGGTAATTGATCATGAGAAGCTTTAAATTAATCAAATAATGTTGTACTATTCTATTATGAACGATATTAAATTTTACAACTTATGTTGTATCTCAATAAATATTCTAATAGATTACAGATACATTAGTATAATGAAATAAAAGAAGAAATTAATGAGAAAATTAACAATAGAGTGGGAGGATGTCAATCTCAATTGACCAATTTATTTCCACTTTTCTGAATGTAAAACACACACACATCTCTCTCGATGAAATTTAAGCAACTTTACAAGATCATTTGTTGACTATAGTGATTGACAAAAAAAATTACCACGATCTTATGAAATTTAGTAATGTCACACTTATCTATGTACGTTATATATTAAACAAATATGTGCCTATACATTTTAGGATATATCTTCTTTTACTTCAAATGTGATAAAATTTATACTTTTATGATCGATTAGATCAATAATTATTATTTTTATCACTCCATCTTTAGCAGATGGCAGTGGTTTAGGCACAAAAGGAGTTTCATCAGAAATTTGAAAAGGTGCGAGCTTGAGCACGTTCAAAACGTGACGGTACCTATGACCCGAATCCGAATGTCCTGAATCCAAAATAACCGAATCAGAATGACCTGAAATCCGAACGACTCAAAACCTGAATGACCTGTTACACAAACAACCCCAAAACCCGAATGACTCACGACCCAAGAACCGACGGCCGTTGACCCGAACCCGAATTGACCCGACCGAACCCGAACTGACCTGCCCATTTACCACCTCTACATACATTTATCCGCCCATGTGAATATTTGCATTGTTATTCTATGTACATCTAAATATTATTTCTTTCCTTAGAATATATTTTTAGATTAAAATATTTAATTATGAAAGAATATTTTTATCTTAGATTAAAATATATAATTATGTATATAATCGATATTATTATAATTATCCTATTAAGTAACCTTTATAAAAAAAATTAACTTTGAAGAAAACACAATCTAGTATAATGCGAGAAATTATGTACTTCACAATTGTATTCTAATAGTAATGATTTATAACGAATAACAAAAGTATCATAGTTATTTAGTTTTTGTTCATAATTATATTGTTATTTCATATTAATCACAATATGATCTTAGATTATATTTTAGTTGAACTTAGACTATCAAATTATTTAGTTTACCGTACTAATTTACTGTTAAATTTTTGTTAATGTTACTGATGATATCATTGTTTTGTTATATCCTATTAATTTGAAATATTGTCATTGTGCGTTTTTTACTGAGCCCGAAGCAACTGGAGGGTATGTACGGTTGGAAAATTCATATTCATATACGTTACATGCGCAGCGGAATCTATGGATTTAACCCGTTCTAGGATCTACGTTAAGGGAATAAAAGTACGAGATTATCAATTATAATTTATACCTCGGATCTTCCTGATCGCGAGACAAGGAACGGATGTAGGTCTGAACTTTTCCGACTCGCAACCGTCTCCTTCCCGAGCTCGGCTCGCCAAGCTCCTTTCTATTGCTCGACTCGAAGAACTCCTTTTTGAAGCTCGGCTTGCGAAACTCTTCTTGAAGCTCGGCTCGAGAGATAGCTTCTTCTCCTAGGGATGAAGATAGATCGCTCGCAAGTTCTCAAGGTAGAGAACCTCTACTCGTATCCAAGCGAACTTCACTCAAACGGAATAACCGTACTTGGCTAGATAAGTCCAGAAATACTTTCCGAATATCTCTCAAAACTCTCTCTCTCTCTCTCTCTCTCTCTCTCTCTTTTTTCTGTGTAAAGACGACCTCTCAGGCTACAGAGTTGTGTGTCAAATAGAGAGACCCTGCCCTTCTATTTATACTAGAGAGAGAGTCGAACGATTGCTCAGTTACCATAACTAAAACCCTAATTTGCGCCTATTCCGTTGCCAACAGAGCTATTCCGTTGCCAACGGAATGGGTATTTCCATAATGAAATACTTGGCAGTTAAGGTTATTACAGTTTCCATATATATTCTGTTGGGAACGGAACTATTCCGTTGCCAACAGAATGACACTGTTTTGTTCAATCAATTATCCAATAATTGATTATTTCGTTCACCAATTTATACATCATATGTATAACTGTTTTGAGGCATATTCATCCCGTACGAATGGAGTTCATTGTGTGACCGTGTAGGTTCCATTTAATGCTGACAACGATCTTCTAAAGATCGTAAGTCATGAGTAACCTCTAGACTGATGTCATGACTACCCATGTTAAATAAAATGATCAGCGATCATAAACCTATCTGAATAGACATTTGCTTATTCCTTTTGTTCTACGATATACGTCTTGATCACAAGGCACGGTAATATGTCATCCTTGAGTTTGATCAAAGTCTCTTTCCTGATCGAGAATTAGACTGAGTAAATACAAAATGATATTAACAACACATATTAATCCATTTTGAGCATGACCATGCATTTCCTTCAGTCCTAGTTTATCAGGGGGCCCAGAGATATCTCCCTCATGATGAGAGGAACAAATCCCATCTTGGTCACTCATATTCTTTGTCAAGATTCAGTGCATACCTAATGATGACCCTAATGCTTATCCCGTTACGGATGACGTAAGATTATATTAAAGTATGCAGTTCCTCATACAGGAATCCATGATGACCTCAGGTCGTAGGAACAAGCACACTATTCATATGAGAATCACTAATGACATATACCATGCATATTCTCATAGTGTGGTCAGTCCAGTACGTGTTCTCTAACACGTACTTATATTCCAGACTTGACATCTCTATGTCCATGATCAGCAGAACATGATCATCTAGCATGCGAATATACTAGTGTGGATATATAGCTTTTTACTTGAAGTATGTCTATCTCTATAAACATCCTACATATCACTAGGGATAGTTTAGAATGTCATTCGTTGATTCACAGTTCTACCATCAAAATCACGTATTCTGATGACGTGAACCCGAAGTGTTATTCTTGGTTGATATAAGAAATATACATTCACAACCCATACACACAGATATATAAGAAACAACCTTTATTGAATAAATAATAATGTCTTAATACATAATTCATTTTCTAGTACAAATACATTTGGCCTAGGGCACTAATCCTACATGCACTAGATAAAGGATCACAAAATTATAATTAAATATTTTTGAATTTAGGTTTGGGTAAATTTGATAGATTTTGTGTTTGTAATGACAAATATGTTAATTTAAGATTTTGTAGTGTCAAATATAATATTTTAACTTTTTGTAATCACAAATATGATAATTCAAAATTTTGTAATAACAAAATATGACAGACAAAGTTTTTGTAATGGCAAATATGAAATCTCCCCTTCTGAGTAAATATATTTGCCAAAAATTAATTCACATGAACAAATAAATTCTGAACTTGCTAAAGCTTCTCTAATAGAAGTGGTTAGACACCACCACACCGCTCAAAATGTGCGATGCTAAAAGTAATTTTTTTGAAAATATGTGAGAGATATATGAACCCACCCTATAAAATAAAAAAATAAAAATCAAACTTCGTATGTTAATATATTATTTTACGTCCTTAATTTAAAAAATGAACGAATACTATACGCGATTGTTTGCTTCATTCTCTATTTAGTATGATCTCATATGTCCTTATCTTTTTTTTTTTTAAATTCCACTAGACACGACTTTCTAACCCTTCATCTATGGAAAGATGAGACTAATATGATTCCTATAGGTGGTTTTACATCCTTAATTTTGTTAGTAGTATGCCCTAGTCCAATGTATTTGAGACCTAGATATATAGATTGTGTTAAACAAACATTGTTTTTTATTTAGAGATATTTTATATAATAAATGCGTATTGGTTATTTTATTCTTATTACTAAAATGAACCTTGAATATGATATTCAGCTTTATATCATCAAAATATGTGACTTTGATAGTAAAACTTTAAAGTATTATGAATGATATTCTAAACTGTCCCTGATCATTCATAGGATGTTTGTGAGACAAACATACTTTATGATAAGCTATAAATGTACATCAGTATGTTAGTTGACTGATGGTCAAGTTTTACTGATCATGAATAAGAGTCATTAAGTCATTAACATAAGTATATGTTAGAGACCATATACTGGATTGACCCACTGTGAGAATACTACATGGTTCGTGTCATTAGTTATTCTCAGTAAAGAATGTATCGGTAATCCTTAGACTTGAGATTATCTCAGTTTCCTACATGAGAAATTTTATACTTTAATATAATCTAACATCGTCTTTAACCGGGCGGTCATAAAGATTATAATTAGGTATATAATGAATTATGCGGAGGAAAGAGTTTAATTAAGATAGGATTTGTTCCTTCATAAATTGAGAGAGATATCTTTAGGCCTCTTGATGATTTGATTGAAGAAACGCACGGCCGTGCTCAAGTGAATTAATAAAGAGTTATTACTGTCATTTCATGTTCAATCAAATTCAGTGTCAAGAAATATTTATCGACCAACATAAGGTTGACACATAACATGCCTTATGGACGATATAGATATCGTGTAACAAAGGGATACAATGCATGACATAAATTAGGTTTGATCGAATCATCTATATTTGCTTAATTTGGGTAATCATGATGTCTTGCTAGAGGCCGCTCATGATTTATAATCCATTGTGATTATTGCCAACATTGAGTAAACCTACAGGGTCACACACAAAGAACAACCAATGAGACGTACACAGAAAAATCATAACTTATGTGATAAGTTGTATGGAGAGCTACATAGTCAAGTGACACATCCAATCCTACATCTTATATGATAAGATGTGTTGCATATATGGTTACATAGTTACCATGCACATATGATATGAAACTTATGGACTATGTAGGCACAAGAGACACCCAAAATCAGATTAAGGATTATAATATTTTCGTCCAAATTTTGTGAGAAAAAAAGGAGAGAAAAATCCGAAAATTATTCTCTTGTTATTTCTGTGAGAGAAATGAAGAACGGATACTAGCATATATCGTTCTTTATCCGTTCAAAGGGGTTGTTCGTGTGGATACCGGTAGAGGACGAAGCGAAGTGCGGCGTCTTTGTGATTCGGGTTGAAACCGTAGTTTTGCTTGGAGAATCGGTTTGCTTGGGGAATCCGTTCGTTTGGAGATCGGTTTGTTAGACCGGTTAGGCGAAACATACAAAGGATCGGTTTGGAAACCGGTTTGGAATCGACCAAAGAAAAGCGTCAACCAAATTCGCTTTTGATAATCACGGATTAAGCATAATCCGAAGGTACAAAGTTATGAATTTTTCTTTGATTTAATTGTAATTCACGGATCCTTCTTTTGGGTTTCGAATTCGATTTTGTTTCGTTTTGTATTTTCTGCTGCGTTATGAACGGTAGAAACCCAACAAATTTAATGTATAGATTATTTATATATATAACATGTTTGTAAATTTTGTACTCTTTGTCCTTTGAACAATTCTTAACCCTTGTGCTCTTGCTTCATAGTATATGTTTTAACAAGCACTCAACAATCACTAGAGGTGGCAAGACCCGAAAATCCGACCTGACCCACCCGAACGTAAACCCGACCCGACCCGAAAATGTTGACAAGTCAACGACCCCGAAACCCGACCTGACCCAAACCTAAACGACCTGAGACCCGAAATACCCGGAACCCGAACGACCCAAAACACGAAATACCCGAGACCTGAACGATCTGAAACCCGAATGACCCGAGACCCGAACGACCCAAACCTGAATAACCTGAGACCCGAATGACCCGAATCTAAATGATCTGAACTTGCATATAATGAATGAATGGCCATACACATGTTGATTTCACTGTTATACTAGTATTATATATTATTTTATAATATCTTATTTTACTTCTTATAATGTCAACATATTATTTTAGAAAATAATATATTAATTATATTGGTTTCTAAGACATAAAATTATATATGATACTTTTGAGCTCATCGGCCTTTTTTTACAGCTTGCACAAAATTGAAAATAGATAGATATTTATTTAATCAAAGTTTTTTAATTTCAAGTTAAACACGGTGCTTAACTAGAGCTTGCAAAATCTAACCTGACCCGAAAATCCGACCCGACCCTCCTGAACCCAAACCCGACCCGACCCGACCCGAAAATGTTGACAAGTCAATGACCCGAAACCTAACCCGACTTGAGACCCAAACGACCCGAGACCCGAAATACCCGCCACCCGAAACCCGAACGACCCGATACCAGAATGACTCGAGACCCGATCGACCCAAAACCCGAATGATTCGACCCGGACCCAACCCGACCCGACCTACTCATTTGCCACCTCTACCAATCACCAGTTACTCACACTTATACTAGGCATGGCTTCTTGTAAATTCGATATGAAAAATAAAAGGAAAATGCATATATAACTTGATACACAATTTAATGAAAATATTTTAATAGAAAGAATCAATCTAGCAAATGTAAATAAAAAAATTCATGTAACAATATAGTTTTCTATTGTTATTCGAGGATGGTAAAATTGTTGATGATATTATTATTTGTTAATTTTATACTTTTAGTTTGATAATTCACTGACCAATAGACATTTACTTTAATTATTATATTTTCTTTTCAACATTTTAGTATATAGAAGTATGCTAATCTTTTTCACTGTTGAATCAATTCGTTAATATGTAATGCTGATAATTATAATTAATCAAATGCATCATGCAAAGTTTTTAAATTACTCATCAATTATTGATATCAAAGTACAAAAGTTAAAAAAGAGAGGTCTGTAAGAAAAAAAATCTTAAAAAAAATGTAAAGATCATCATGTTTTACTTATTTTTGTTGATTTAAACTGATTAAGATTAATTTTTTTTGCTCTTTATATTTGTCATATATTTTTTATTGGGACAACATTTCGTGTAATATTTTTCGGACCAATTGTAACTCCGGTTGGGGCAACTAAAATATCGGAGTCGCCCAGACACAATACTTTAGTATAAAGAGTTTACACCTTTCAATTACAAATATTTTCTAAATATAATCTACTTAATCTACTTTAAATTCTAATATATATTTATCCTAGGGTAAAATTCATCATAAGTCACTCAACTTTCGAAAATGACCAAATAAGTCATTCAATTTTCAATTGTCCCGTATAGGTCACTCAACTTTAAAAAATTATCAAATATGTCACTCAACTTTCAATTGTCTCCTATAGGTCACAATTAACCGAGTGACTTTTTTGGTCATTTTTTGAAAGTTGAGTGATTTATTGGGAACAATTGAAAATTGAGTGAATTATTTGATAATTTTTGAAAATTCAGTGATCTCTATGAGACAATTGAAAGTTGAGTGACTTATTTGGCCATTTTTGAAAGTTGAGTTATCTAAGATGAGATTTACCCTTTATCCTATTTTATTTTCTACCTGCTGGCATTGGATATGTGTGAGCCTGAAAGAGTACTTGAATTCCCTTGTGCCCATTTCACTAAGCGATCCGGTTCTGATATCTATTCTCGATTAGCATGTAGGAGCTGGAAATTATTTTCTCTTGCTAATTTTCCGTTATGTCTATAACACGGTAATAGATATCAGTAGGTCTTGGTGGTTTATGCGCCCAATTACCTTTGTTATTTGCAGGTTGTTGTTTGGCGCTCTATTTAGTAGGTTGTTGTTCAATGCTTTTTCATTGATGTTTCTTTTAGGGGCATTGTTGTTGTTGTGCCCAGGTTCCATGGTGGTGCCACCTTCGGTTGATTGCTACACATTTTATTTTGTTTCCAATTGGATTATTACATACTTTATAGAAAGAAAATTTAAGTATTATGATTACATAAATGTAACCCTTTAGTATGACATATTTCAGAAGAAATGTAAACTTATTTATAAGTGGAATTCGGCAAAATAGATAAATGAGTCAAAGTACAACTTGGTGAAAACAGAAAAATATTGCTAAGAAAAGAGACAAAGCGAGGTGACTCTAATGGTGAAAGGAGCTGGATTAAATTTGGGACTTTCTTCGCATCCCTCCCTAACCCATCACACACTTAGAGCAGAGAGGCAGCCACATAACCCATTGGCGACACATTGAAGAAGAAGAAGGAGAAGAGGAGAATTGAACACCCAACCCAACTACGACCTCCCCTTGTCCAATCTCATTATGGAAGAGAAATATTTGCTGCAAAAAACCGCCACATTAAATTCAGCCGTCAGACTAAACCCCTGAGATTCCCCCAATCTGAAGTGAGATCTGCCTGCATAGCTCAATCTCAGCCAGAACTGGCAATAATTACTTAGAAAAGTAGGGAAAATAGAGTATTCACTACTAGAGGTGATGGATGGATTGATGTCTCAAGAAAATCTAAGAAGAAAGATACGAGCTTTCAATGCAAGGAGAAAAGAAGAGACATATTGAGGGAATTTACGGCATGACATTTAATTCAGGGGAAGACAAAGAGGTGCTTTAGATGCCTCTCAACCAACCACCTTAGAGCTCAATGCAGAGACCCCCTCGGATGCATTCAATGCAGGAAAATTGGCCATGCAAAGAACTCATGTGCTTATAAAAGAAACGGCAAAAAACCTGAACTGAAACCTCTTTCGTACTCTATCAAAAACCAGTATCTCAACACTCAGCTAAAATGACAATGAACAATCAGCAACTGCTCGCGAATAGACCTCGCTGCAGAGACGCATACCTTCGAGATGACGGCTATCTCACCCATGCTCTCCAAGTTCTCAGGAAATCAACCCTTGATATGGTTGTGCAGAAACCGCTGAGAGAATCCATTAAAGCAGACATTAAGAGGAGTCTCATTATAGAGACTATGGAGGAGATGATGAATCCTATAGTATTTTCGAGACATCTGATCCGGCTGACTTTCTCATCATTTTCGACACAGAAGACCGAATGCTAGAAATTGAGTCTGACGAAGGATACCACATTGACGAAGATACGTTCGTCTACATCCAGCAGTGGACTCCAACCAGGGGGGCTGCGACGGCGCATGTGCGCTATAGAGTGAAAATCATGATTTTCAACCTATTCATTCAGTGCCTCAATTGGGCGAACCTGTCAACTATTGTGGCGGATTTTGGCCACCTTGAAGACGCCGAACCTTATTAACGGTAGGGGACTTTAGGTGGGCAAAAGTGATGGTGGATTGCAATAGACCGTCCGAGATACCATTCAAAATTTGGTTACAAGTTGGTAACAGAGGGCGCTACATCCGACTCAGAATTATCGGCATTGAAGATCTTTTTCCGGAGGTGGACGAAGATTTTTCCAACCCGGACGGGGGAATCAGCGACGATGAAGATGATGAAGAAGGAGATGCAGTCATACTGAACATCCGATTTCTGACAGCTAGCTAGGTTGTGAACCAACCAAGTAAAGAGACGGCAGGACAAGATGAAGACGGAGCTAACCTCGGAGAAATATAATACCAGACCACGGCCTCACTGACAGAGCTGGCGTTAAGCGCTGACGGCCATGCAAATTCAGGGGATGCTCAAGCCCAACTCAGCCCTGTCATCAGTAACAGAAGAAGCTATTCTCAGCATTGGAGATCTCCACTTCGGCAAAAATGGAGAAGAGGGGGATGTTGTCAGTAATGGAGAGCTCCATTTGGGCAAAAATGGAGAAGAGAGGGGGAAGAATCTCACTCTTTCTCCTGGGGAAGAGGCGACAATCATCACTCAGAAAAAATAACCGTTTCCTATCCATGCGGGCCCCATTTCCATTTTGAAAAGGGATAAGACATGTATTAAATTTAGGGGATCTCCTCTCATTAATGAGCAGAGCTTAGAAGTTAACTCAAAGTGTAGGAATTACAAGGAATAACTTCCCCATGGTCTGTTCTTCGCTCTCGTGATGGCTAGTCCTGAGAAAAATAATTTGTGGGCCCGAATTTTTATTGCCTGTCTTTTGAGCTTCAATCAGATTCGGCCCATAGTTTTTCTATGAAAAGTCCTTCTTCCAATCTTCTCTCAAATCAGGCCCAGCACCCATTGGTCACTTCTAATATCTCATTCTCTAATCTGACCTTGGCCCAGCTTATTAATCATCCTCTTCCCTCTCCAGGCCTCTCATCTTCTACCCTCACTTTCGCTCAGCCCCTAACCACTCAGCGCCACATCACCTCTCCGCTGGCAGAGGTCGTTGACAAAGCTGCTAAATGCCCAACTGTCAACCGCCACAAGTAAGATCAGCAGCCGCTGAGCAGGAGTTCTCGGATTCTAACTAGAGATGACGGTTTCTACAAATCCACCATGGAAAGAGCGCAGATCCAACAATTCAGAGAAGTTGACAAGAACACCTTCAGAAAAAGGAGGGCGACGAAGAAGGCAGATGGAGCTGCCGACGTGCAGATGGAGAAGAAAGTGGAGGTTCTACGGCGTCAACCACTCTCAATTGATAAAATTGAGATGCTATTGCCGGCTTGTGGCGTTCTGATCACTCATGAACTCCGCACCAGCTTATAGGCGGTAGAATCCGGGGTCAACCAGGAGCTTGACAGGGGATTCCAGGAGGTCCTCTCTTTGGAAGATGGGGCTTCTGTCCCGGAAACTTAGGGCCTCTGGTGTCCTAATTACAAGAAAGAGTTATTTTGTGTTTTAATTATGTGTATTTTTTTTATTAAAAGCCGCATTTCTTCAAATGTGGATGGGTGTAGTTGGGCCTATCCTCTGGTTTTAGGAGGGGTAGTACGGGAATGGAGGAAGTGCCTTGGTGGTTTAGGGATTATTTTGAGAATGTGTCTTCCTCTGGTAGGAGTACCTTGTATGTGCCGGGTAGTGCGCCAAGCTGTTTGTATGTTCTATAATGATATATAAAGCTCTTTCTTTTTTATCGTGGAATGTTTGCACTTCAAGAGACTCTCTTTATGAAACTCTATTTACGAGGATAAACCGAGCATGTTTTCACTTCAAGAGACAAAGATGAACCATTTTACAAATCATGAACTGATGGACTTATGGCGGGGGAAATATAGGGGCTCCGCCAAATTGGATGCACTTGGAACTAAGGGGGGCATCCTTCTTGCATGGGATGAAAATATTTTCCAGGTCATCTCATCGGAAGTGCGTAATTACTTAATTTCAATCAAATGCAAAATTAGAGCAGATGCAACTGTAATTTGGGTTACGGGGGTATACGGCCCTTCAACACCCAACCTATTCCCGGACTTCTGTGATGAATTAGAGCAACTTCGGACCCAAATTCAAGAACCTTGGCTTCTTATGGGTGACTTCAACGTCACCATGGGACTGCATGAAAGAAATGAATCTTAATTCAATTGGCACAATGGAGAGGTCTTGGCTCAAAATCCTGTAAGATGGAATCTAGGAGACCTCCCATTACAAGAAAGGCGATTCACTTGGTCTAATGGCAGAGAAATTCCATCTTTTGCAAGGTTGGATAGGATTTTAACTTTGGCAGATTGGGATTTCTATTTCTCCAACTCCAATCTCACATCCCTTCCTAACACAACCTTCGACCACTGCCCCCTTTTGTGCACCGCAAGAACGACATTCCCGAAATCTAATGCCTTTCGATTTGATAATTGGATGCTCAAAATTTTGGCTTTCAAAGAGATGGTTCATGATTGGTGGATGGAGCAGGATACGGCAGATACGTTACAGTACTTACACAAAAATATTTCCGATTTGGGAAGGACAATTGAGGGCTGGAAGCGCGACAGGGTGAGCTGGCTATCCAGTCAGACGAGTAATTCGAGAAGGATAATTGAGGCGCACGATATGGTGGAAGAAGACAGAATCCTAACTCTCTTAGAAAGAAGGGTGAGCATTATTTTAAAAGAAAGAATTAGGGAAATAGCCTTGATAAAACACCAGCATTGGGAACAACGGGCAAAGTACAAGTGGCTACAAAGTGGTGATGTTAACACAACATACTTTCACGCGACAGCGACCGCAAGAAAAAGGCTTCACGCAATTGAGAAACTGAGCCAGGGGGAATCGGTCAGTAATAAACACGTCGATAAAGCAAGAATCCTATTTGACTACTTTGTAAACCTAGTAGGACAGACTGGTCAACCGGAGGAAAATATCTTTAACTTGCATGCCATCTATCAACAAACTTCACAACCACAAAACATTCTTTCCTATCCTTTCACGGAGGAGGACGCCAAAGAAGTCGTGTGCAAATGGGGTCGGAACAAGTCACCGGGACCTGACGGATTCACGGGGGAATTCTATAAGGAATGTTGGGATTTTTTAAAAACAGATAGTGTCAACATCATAAATGGAGTTTGGGAAGGCCGACTCGGTATGGATCATTTAGGGGACTCCTACATTGTCCTGGTACCGAAAAAAGAAGAGGCCCAAGAGGTTGCTGATTTTAGGTCTTTAAGTCTCATTCATGGAGTGCAGAGAATTTACTCCAAAATAATTTCCACACGAATGAAGCCTCTCATTCCCTCCTTAATAGACGAAGCTCAGTCTGCCTTCCTGAAAGGATGCCAAATCACGGATAGCTACGCTTACGTACAAGATGTGTTTTTCCAATATAAAAAGCTCAGAAATGAGGCGATGGTCCTAAAAGCGGATATCTTCAAGGCTATCGACTCTGTAAATTGGGAGGGACTGCGGAATATCTTACTTGCGAGGGGCTTCTCTGAGAGAGATACGGAATGCATCTTAAAGGAGATATTACCGGGATACTCCAAAGTGTTGCTCAACGAGGTACCCGGAAGAAGCATACAACTAAAAAGAGACTTGCGACAAGGGGATCCGGTCTCACCCTTTCTATTCGTCTTAGTCATGGACCTATTCACACAAGCTCTCAAAGCGGCGCAAACACACGGTTTGCTTCACACACCGATTAGTGATATCATAAATTGCATTTTATTCGCTGATGACGTGATGATTTTCCTTCCTCCCGATCTTAAACAACTTTTAATAGTAAGGAAAATTTTAAATTCGATCGGTAAAGAAACAGGGCTAACCATCAACTTTCAAAAGTCATTCCTAACCCCTATAGGGATCTCGGAAGAAATTATGGCCGAAATTACCGACTCTTTGCAATGCCAGATTAAGCAATTACCTATACAATACCTCGGGCTGCCATTGCATCACAAGTGGGTTCCTAAAATGACACTCATCTCCTGGCTAGATCGTATAAGAAAAAAATTGGAGGACGAAAAGTTAACCTCCTATCCATGGTCGGAAGATCGGTCTTCATTTGAGCAGTCATTGACGGAATAATGGTGTACCTCATGTCAGCATATAAATTGCCCGCATGGTTCATAAGAGCGGTAGACAGACTCCGAAGGGACTTCTTATGGCGTGGTACAAACCAATCGAGAGGTCTGCATCTTCTAAATTGGAAAGCGGTATGTTCTCCAAAGAGTATTTGGAGGACTAGGTTTCGCGAATCTCAGAACAAAGAATGATGCTCTCCTAACGAAATGACTCTAAAAGGCAAATAAACCGGAGTCGTCCCTATTTAAAGAAATAGTAAACATGTCCTACGGTTCCGGACTGACTTTCCTTGTCCAGGCCAGAAACTCGAATTTATCACATCTCTGTCGAGCCGTCTCGAATAATAGAGATTTCTTCTTATCTGCAGTTTCAGTGCAGATTGGTGATGGAGAGAATACCCTATTTTGGTACTCCAACTGGGACAATGGGATCAAAGCTTACACGTCCCCAGCATTCTTCTCATTTGGGGTAGACAATGAGATCACCCTCGGTCAACTCCTAGAGCAAGAAAACCCTGAATGTTTTTCCTTGATCTTAATAATGACATGGCGGAACTTCTGCAAATCACGCTCCAAAAAGCAACTTATCGCTTAAGATTGGGCCACCTGGATAATTACATCTGGACACTCGAGCCCTCGGGCTTGTTCTCTACAAAATCGATCTACCGAAGGATTGCGGAGGGGGGTAAAATTCGTTGCCCGTCTAGGAACGTTTGGAGAGCTAAAGTGATGCCGAAAATTAAATTCTTCCTCTGGAAGGCAACATGACAGGTGTTGCCCACTTAGGAGTGTTTAATCAGGCGGGGATGGACGTTGCCGTCCATGTGCCCACTCTGCCAAAAAGATTCTGAATTTGCGGATCATATTCTTCGGGACTGCGAATTCTCCACCCAAGTCTGGCAAAAATGGACGGATATACGTGGACTTGACGGAAGGAACCAGCTTCGAAACCTCACCCAGTATGGCAGAATCAACTCTTCCGAAACTTTCTCTCTTTTCAAGCTATGTAAAGAGAGATGTAATAGGATCTTCTCTGAAAGAAAACGTTCATCTGATTATGTGGCTTGGGTCACCTATTCTGAGCTCAAAAGTTGGGAGAATTGGAATAGAACAATCTTGTAACTCTTACGTATCTGTGGGTACAATTTGAGATTTGGGGTTTTGGGAGGGGGGTTGGGCAAGACTCTTCATTCGGATTGCTACTTTAACTCAATGGCGGATCCCGATGGCCAATCTTGCATGGGATTAACCTGTGCCATTTAAAGCTAAAAAAAAATGAGTCAAAGTACAATCGGGCAAAATGGATTAACGAAATAGTGGAATAAAGAGATAAATTATTGTATTTTAATATTTATTGATAAAGAAAGACAAAATTAGATTTATACTACAATGCTTTATCTCTCATATATAAAATCTCAAAACAAACCAGCCCTATTTTCCTACCTCAAAAAAAAAAAAAAAAATGTTCTTAAATATTTCTTCCCACTACTATTCAAAAAAAAAAAAAAAAAAAAAACAAGCCATCTCAGCCCATCTCGTTTGCACAATTTCTTCCACCTCTCTTACTCTCAGCCCACTCTAAAACATACTTCTTCTCAACATCTTAATTCAACGGCCCATTCATCCCCACCCAAAACCCTTCGCCGATGTCCGCCATTTCCCTCCTTCGCGCCGCCCGGCGCTCCCTCTCCCCCGTTTCCGCCGGCCAGTTCCACCGCCTGATCTCAACTCCGCCGCCGAATCACCACTCCGAAACCCGCTACCGTTTATTATGGCCTCGTATTAGCTTCTTCGCGACTGATGCAAGAGAGAAGAGGGAAGGAGAGGATAATGACGTTGTACGACCGGGGAGGTCATGGCCGGAATTTTACTTGCCGGAAATGGCACGGCCGTATGCTTACTTAGCTAGATTGGATAAGCCTATTGGAACCTGGCTTCTTGCCTGGCCTTGCATGTGGTATTTCCTTTTCTTTTTGCTATAGTTTTTGTACAGTTATAAAGGATAAATAAGATGATGTGTTGCATGATGTATTTTGATGGTTTTTTTTTGGGATTTTTTTTTGAATGAAAGGTCGATTACAGTGGCTGGGAATTCAGGGGAAATCCCTGATTTGAAAATGCTTGCGTTATTTGGATGTGGGGCCGTGCTTCTGAGAGGAGCCGGCTGCACAGTTAATGATCTTCTTGATCGAGATATTGATGTTAAGGTATGTTACAAATGTATTTTGTGCAAGATTTAATATATATTGTGTTTTAAATTCTGTTTTTTGTTTGTGTTAGGTTGAGAGAACGAGATTAAGACCGTTTGCAAGTGGAGCTTTGACTGCTTTTCAAGGGATTTGTTTTCTCGGTTTTCAACTGTCTTTGGGATTAGGAATCCTCCTTCAACTCAATAATTTTAGGTTTCCTATTTATTTATTTATCTAATACTAATAATTATTAATTTAGTTATCTAAATAAACAAAGAATATTATCTAAATAAATAAATCATTATTTATTTATGTAATGATAATTATTTGTTTTCTCGGTTTAGGTATATTATTTATTTTAATTATCTAATAATAATTATAATATATTATTTATTATCTAATATATCTTATTAATTAGTTCTACGGTAAAATTCACAAATACAATTAATCATTATTTTTATATGAATAATGCAGTCAGATTCTAGGAGCATCTTCACTGTTATTAGTCTTCTCTTATCCTCTCATGAAAAGACTCACCTTTTGGGTTAGCCTCTTTTATTCCAATTTTATATAATTCTCGCAAATTGAGTTGCAAAAATGCCCCTGCATATTGGAAATTGCAAAAAAAAAATAACCCTTCAAATAATTAGAGTATGTTAAATTCTAATAGACAGTAGGGAGTTATTTGCAATTTCGGCACATTGCAAGGGTTTTTTTTTTGCAAATTCCCCATTTTTCTCTTAACTTCTAAAATTATTTCTTATTTCCATTAATTTTTTTTTTTAATATTTGATGAACAGCCACAAGCTTTCTTGGGCCTGACTTTTAATTGGGGCGCATTATTAGGCTGGGCTGCGATTAATGAAAGCCTCGATTTATCTATCGTACTTCCGCTTTATACAGCTGGCATATTTTGGACGCTTGTGTATGATACGATATATGCACATCAGGTACTTTGTTATTATTTAACTGAATAGATTTCAAATTTTATTTCGGGAAATTTGCAAAAAATTGCAGAAAGACCGCTACATTATTACCAAAATTGAAAAAAAAAACTCCCTTTTGTTAGTAGTTTTCATATGTAAATTACATGAAAAACATTTCTTAAATATTAATTAAAATCTCTCTCTCTCTCTCTCTCTCTCTCTCTCTCAATATATCATTTGAAATAAATTTTTCGAAGTTATTATTTCGTCTACACATTATTTTGTTGCAATTTCGGAAAAACATGGGTTTTTTTGCACTTTCTTCACAATGCAGGGTCTTTTTAGCAAATTTACCATTTATTTATTTTGCCCGTTTGTAATTTTCTTTGTGATCTATGTAGGATAAAGAGGATGATTTGAAAGTTGGGGTTAAATCTACGGCTTTGAGATTTGGAAATGATACAAAGTATTGGATTTCGGTGTTTGGCGCTGCTTGTGTTGGTAACTTAGCATTAAGCGGTTATAATGCTGATCTTGGTAAGTTCTTTTATGTATTTGTCTATATTTTGGGAAAATTGCAAAAAAGCCCATGCATTATTGAAAATTGCAAAAAAAGCCTCACGCATTATTGGAAATTGCAAAAAAAATACCCGTATGTTGTGCCATGAGATATTGAACAGCAAAAGTGAGAAATGCTATTAGTTTTAAAAAAATCTTATTTCAAATGATATAATGAAGAGACAAAGAAATGCTAATTAATAGTTAAAAAATATTTTTCAAGTAATAAAAGCATGAAAGTTAAGTATTTTAACTTCTCACAAACGATGAGGGTTTTTTTTGCAATTTTGGCAATAATGTCAGGTTTTTTTTTGCAATTTTTAATTGTGGTTTTTTTTTGGCAAATTTCCCATATATTATATATAAATATAAGATAAAACCTTTTCTTATAAATAATTATTAAATAATTGTGTAGGACAGCATGGACGTTTTATCCGTTTCTGATCGGTGCAAGTGGACAGCTGGCATGGCAGATTTTGACGGTTGACTTGTCAAACCGTGCAGATTGCAATAGAAAGTACGTGTTCTAACTGCCCTGTTTTTGTGACTATTTCAAACTGGTAGAATCCTTATGTGTTGTAGTAACTGTTTTGTTTGTGTTTTTAATATTTATTTTATAGGTTTGTTTCCAATAAGTGGTTTGGAGCCATTGTGTTTAGTGGGATTTTATTAGGAAAGCTCACATAATGAGGTACAAATAAAAGGAATTTGAATGCTCAATACTTTTAATAGTTTATGATCAGAGATCTTTTCTTTTGTTGTAGGTAAATTGAGAGAAAATGAAATATTTGATCTAATTCTCTAATATCAAGCAAAATAATACTTTTGTAGTGTCATTTGATGGAATAATTCCGCAAGGTGATTATACATATTTGTTTCATGGATAGTTACCGTTCAAGAGAGGCTTAAATTTTGACCATGAAATTATGTTATTTGGTACTCTAAATAAATTTATAGTCATTAATTTGCTATTTTTCTTTTTCGAGATAATTATTGTATAGGTGCGTGCTACATTGCGTTGTAATGTTTCAATAATTGGGTTTTCAATTCTTTTTTATGTAATAATTAGTGAAAGAGTTAGTGGGATATTGTCATTATAATAGTTATTATTGGTACATGGTTCTAGAATTCATCATTCAGTCAAAAGTGTTAATCTTTTGGCCAACTTTTGTTGATTGCTATGGATTTTATTTTGCTTCGTGTTGGATTATAACATGCTTTATAGAAAGCACATTTTAAGTACTATGATTACAGAAATGTAACCCTTTAGTGCGGCAGATTCCAGAAGAAATGAGACTTATTTGTAAGTGGAATTCGGCAAAATGGATAAATGAGTCAAAAATACAATTGGCCAAAATGGATTATTGAAATAGTGGAATAATGAGATACATTACTGTGTTTTATTAATAAAGAAAGAGAACATTAGGTTTATACTACTTGATTTCACTGTTTTATCTCTCATATAAGATATTTCTCTACAACATTAATGCACTCTATTATATCAGTTGCACTAAAAATTAATTTCACTTCATTCCTTTGTTCTATACTCTATTCCACCTCAGGTCAGAGTTTAAATCCACCTTGTATAAAATATGCGCCATGCAACTTTAACCAAGCCCTACTTGATGAATAATTCAAATATCAATGTCAAGGGATAACCACAGATTGCAAACGCGATTCTGATATATGAATAAGTTTAATGGTTAGTGGACAAACTTTATAGTAAAGTTAATTTGAACAAAAATATTAGAAAACTGTAGATGACATAAGGATCTATCATCAAAAGCTGCGCAAAACAGCGGCTCTCTTCCGCTTTAAACCATTTGCTTACTTGTGAAATGGAATAATTTTAAGGAATTACATTACATGATTTTTGATATTGCCTATATTTTTGTGACAGTAACCATCACAGTCTCATTTTATATGAGATTTTACATAGCTGCGTATGAATTTGCTTATTTAGCCCTATGTTAATGTATAATATTCAGAAATTTTAACGAGATGCTATGCTGAGTGGCCCGGCTAGAAGCTTCCTCGAGCCATTTGTATATGATTAAGTTTATGCACCAGATGTGAACTTAGCTGGCACGCAGTCTACCCGTAGGCGACACGCAGTCTCTCTTTACTAGACATTGTTACTTTACACTATACAGTGTTATATCAAATATATATTGGTCATAATGAAATATTTTATAAAAAATATGTTAAATAAAAAAGGAAAATTAGGGACTTTTTTAAAACTCTCGTGACCTTTTTAATTGTAGTTTAGGGTTCAGGGAAATTTACCCTTTTTTCGTTTTCTTCTTGATTTGACATGAAAAAAATATTATTTCGAATTTCATAATTCGAATAAAAAAGCAAGAAGTTAATTTCAATTTCTTGTAATTTGGAAATGCTATTCATACAAATTCAAAAATAAAATTTTACAATCTTTTCTGCTATATGGTTACTTACAAAATGAACTAAAAAAATGTATGGCTCCTGAACCCTTACAGAGGTCAAACACAGTCAAATGAAGAACAATAAAAATCAAATAAAGAATAATAAAAAGAGGATAAGTCCTTCAACACTAATGGGTGATGTGTGGCGTCGTAATGTAGTTGATTATGTATCAAGTCATTGGATTTTACACAAGAAGTTTGAGAAGAGAAACATGATGTTTTATCTGTTGAGTCAGTCTGAACCAGGTTTAGTCATGTATAATTTAGATTCTAGCTTGCCATATTTAGTTCAAATAATATGTTTTGTTAATTTGAGTTTGTCACCTTAATTTGATAGCATGATCGTTCTAACCATCTAAGCAGCCTAGTCCGAAGTTCTAGAACTCCAGAAGTAGAGACCCAAAAATAACACTTAAACCAAATAAAAAAAATTAGAAATATTTGGCTCGTTGAAAGGCCCACCTTTATTATCACGTCTTTCTCTCCTTTCTCATGTTAGTAAACCTGAAAATCATTCCTCTTATCCCAAATTTCCTATCTCCCTCAAATTTCGCCTCTTGTCTTTCTTGAAATTTATCTATTTTGCAGATTCAATCGATATGATTTTCATTGAACTCTCATCTCGCACCTCTCGCTCTTCAAAGCTACTAATTCCTCAGGTGAGAATTTTATGAAATGATCAGCGATCTTAAACCTATGTGAATAGACATTTGTTTATTCCTTTTGTTCTATGATATATGTCTCGATCACAAGGCATGAAAGTATGTAATCCTCGAGTTTGATCAAAGTCTCTTTCCTGATCGAGAATTAGACTGAGTAAATACAAAATGATATTAACAACACATGTTAATCCATTTTGAGCATGGCCATGCAGTTCCTTTAGTCCAAGTTCATCTGGGAGCCCAGAGATATCTCCCTCATGACGAGAGGAACAAATCCCATCTAGGAAATGGATTATGTATTAAGACATTATTATTTATTCAATAAAGGTTGTTTCTTATATATTTGTGTGTATGGGTTGTGAATGTAAATCTTATATCAACCAAGAATGACACTTCGGATTCACGTCATCAAAATACGTGATTCGGATAGTAGAACTGTGAACCAACGAATGACATTCTAAACTGTCCCTAGTGATATGTAGGATGTTTATAGAGATAGACATACTTCAGGTAAGAAGCTACATATACATACTAGTATATTCGTAGGCTGGATGATCATGTTCTGCTGATCATGGACATAGATATGTTAAGCCTGGAATATAGGTACGTGTTAGAGAACACGTACTGGACTGACCACACTACGTGAATATGCATGGTATATGTCATTAGTGTTTCTCATATGAATAGTGTGCTTGTTCCTACGACCTGAGGTCACCATAGATTCCTGTATGTGGAACTGCATACTTTAATATGATCCTACGTCATCCGTAACAGGATGATTATTAAGGTCATCATTAGGTATGCACTGAATCATGACGAGGAATGTGAGTGACCAAGATGAGATTTGTTCCTCTCGTCATGAGGGCGATATCTCTGGGCCCCCTGATGAACTAGGATTGAAGGAAATGCATGGCCATGCCTCAAAAATAATTATACATATGATGTATGAACTGGTGAACGAAATAATCAATTATTGGATAATGGATAGAACGAAGTAGTGCCATTTTGTTGGCAACGGAATAGTTCCGTTCCCAACGGAATATACATGGAAACTATAATAACCTTAGCTTCCAAGTATTCCGTTATGGAAATACCTATTCCGTTGGCAATGGAATAGTTCCGTTGGCAACGAAATAGGCGCAGATTAGGGTTTAGTTATGGTAACTGAGCAATCGTTCGCCTCTCTCTCTAGTATAAATAGAAGGGCATAGTCTCTCTATTCGATACACAACTCAGAAGCCTTAGAGGCCATCTATTACATAGAGAAGAGAGAGAACGTTTTGAGAGATATTCGGAAAGTATTTCCGGACTTGTCTAGCCAAGTCCGGTTATTCCATTCGTGTGAAGTTCGTGTGGATACGGGTAGATGTTCTCTATCTTGAGAACTTGCGAGCGATCTATCTTCATCCCTAGGAGAAGAGGGAGTTTCTCGAGCGGAGCTTCAAGAAGGAGTTCTTCGAGCCAAGCGTCAGGAAGGAGTTTCGCGAGCCGAGCTTCAGGAAGGAGACGGTTGCGAGTCAGAATAGTTCATACCAACATCAATTATCATCTGGCAGATCAGGAAGATCCGAGGTATAAATTTTAATGGCTAATCTCGTACTTTTATTCCCTTAGCGTAGATCCTAGGGTGGGTTAAATCCATAGGTTCCGCTGCGCATGTAACGCATATGGCTATGGATTTCCCAACAGTGGTATCAGAGCGTTCATTAAGGAAAAAATCGTCGATTACATATTTAAAATTTAGTAAATTCTAGTATAATAAATTTTAGGGTTTTGAAAATATTATTTCAAAACATCACGGAAATAGTTTCTAGGAATATAATATTGGATATTATGATTTCCCGGAGTTTCGAAAAATAGTTTTTCGAAATCCGTTTTGGAATCGGAACTAAAACAAAAGAAAATACAAATTTCCAGCAGGTTTCCATTGAGAAGGAGTACTTCCGTTGAGAACAGAATAGTTCCGTTTAGAACGGAACAGTTTCGTTCCCAACGGAATAATGCAGATTTTACGAGAAACCATAATTTTGTTATACATAGAATTTAAATATACAAATATGGTATTTGCTTTAGATCTGTGATTGTTCTGTGATGTAATCTTGTGTGTGAATGCATGTAATCTATTTAATATCTATGGCAACCAGTGAGTTGTCCAAATTTGTAAATTATCTTTCTAGCAATAGGATAGTTGTTAGGATAGATATTATTTCAAGACTTCAAGGCAAGAGATCTTGGCACAATCTTCGGAAGAGGGCATTGGTTCTTCGCACATACAACGAAGGGTTCGTTGAAGATTACTTCTACAATCTAGAGATTGATCTAGAATTAGGAACCTCATGATCGCTCGTGAGGATTAAGCTCATACCATATTCTTGGGGACGACCTAATTCTCTTGAAATTTTCTCAGAAGCTTGATGATTTTTTGGTATAATTGTAAATTATGATTTTTCAAAATTAATTTTTAAACTTGAACTGTTTTCAAAGCTTTTTAAGAATAATTTCACTCTCAGCACTTGTTGTACTTCTAGTTTAATTAGATAGACTGAATCATCACCATAATAGAGAGAGATTTCGGATTATTGTTTAGGTTTCTTAATAAAATTCACTCTACTAAGATTCTCAGCAAACCTAGCCAATGTATCCATGGCTAAAATGAATAGATGACGGGACATGAGCCACCACTCTAGCATAAATATAGCATTCAAATATATTTCTACCCTCAAGATATCCCAGTTGGTTTGGTAAAATGAGTTTATTAATTAATTATTTTAACCTATTTGCCAAAAAGTTTGAAATAATTTTTTGTATACTACTTATTAAGCTTATGGGTCTAAAATCCTTACATAAGTTGGAGCCCTCCTTTTTGGGAATCAATGCTATGTGAGATATGGAATAAAGACCAAGACCAAAATTAATTTCATTATTTTTAATAGATAAAATATTTCTTCTCTTAATAAACGCCAATTTAAAAAAAAAATTCTCCATTGAACCTATCAGGTCTTGGGATTTTATTATTTTTCCACTTATTTATTACAAAATCAAACTCTTCTATTTTCAATTCCTCATTTAAAATGGAAACATCTTGGGCCTCTTCTAGAAATATTTCTGAGATATTGAAAGAGGATCAAGAGTCCACACTTGTTTTTGTTTTCCCAATAAGATATTTATAAAAATCAAAAAGCAGCTGAGATTTTTCTTTGTGTGATGAAGCTTCTTCATTAGTAACTGGATTCTTTAAAGAAGGGATAAGTAATTTATTTTTTTTAATTATGGTATAAGTGTGAAAGAACATAGTATTATTATCGGCTTCTTTAATCTACTGAAATTTAGCTCTTTGTTTTCAATACCTTTCATCCTCTTTTATTAACTCAGAATTTCTCTCTTTTATGACTTGTTTTAACCAATTCTCCAAATTAGTTAATTTTTTCCTTTCCTCCTTTAACTCAATCCAGTTTAATATTTTCATAATATTTTCTCTAAATTTTCTTGTTTTCTTTTTTCTTTCTTTATCCCACTCCTTTAACTTTTTCCCCAAATTTTGCATTTTCTTATAAAATTCAGCCAATATGTGACTGATGTTGGATGTTAAGTGCTCAGTTATTATATGATTGGCCTCAAAATTTTGAAGCCAAGTATTCTCAAATCTGAACCCTTTATACATGGGGAAATTAGAATTGGTGTTAAGCAGAATGGGTGAATGATCTGAGCAAGTATTTGTTAAAGTGGATTGATGATAATTTTGAAACATTTGGGACCAATCTAAATTGAAGATAAATCTGTTTATTCTTAAATGAGACAGAGAGTTAGACCATGTGAATCTTTTTCCATGCAATGATGGATTAATGAGAATAAGCCTTGAAAATAATGACCTAATAGTCTGGATTCAGTCCAGTTATTTTTTGACCCGACTGTTCTCTCTTGTATTTATGCAACCAAATTAAAATCACCCTAAATGAGCCAAGGTGACTCTTCCAATCCTTCTAACTCATTTATAAATCCTCTTTTCTCTGTTTATTGTTGTGGGCCATAGACCCTAGTGATATTTATGTAAGAACCATCCCACTTACATTGTAATTTCACGGTCACCGAATACTTGAGCTTAATTGTATTTATAAGTAGGAATATCTCTTCTGGCCAGGCAATAATTATCCCCCTTGCAGTACCATTTGAATTCAGAGTAGTAAAATCCTTCAATCTATTACCAAATATCTCCATGTTTAATGCTACTTAATATTCTTTTAACTTCAATTCCTACAAACAAACTAGATCAGGCCTTGTACTGGTAATATTGTCTCTAACCTATTTTCTTTTATCAATATCATTAAGCCCCCTTACATTCCAAGAATAAAATTTTAATTTTTTATAATCCATTTAAATTATTTGTTAACTTGACTATTATATCTTTGCAGGAATTACTTGGATTTAGCTTTAATTAGTCCACTCATCTCAGTGATGATATTAATACCAGCTCCCTTAAGAAGTGTATATATATCTCCTACTATCATCTTCTTCTTTTGATCAGAAAGATCTACTTCCAACTCCTCTACTTCTTCAAAAAGTAACCTTTTATTTTTACTTACTCTCTTATTAAATCCTTCAGTAATCTCTTTATATTGTGTTTGTTGTGCTTTATCGATTACTGGTATGTTTTGGTTTCCTTGCAGATTTTGCAACCTTGAACTCATTCTCACTTCTTTTACCTCCACCACTTTTTTCTTGTTGGGAAAATTCTCACTTAAAATGTCTAATCTAATTGGAGATAGATCAGATGAATATTACTGGTGATTTTTAAGCAGAACTTGTTATGGTGAGCATTTTGATTTAAGAATGGATATGGGCTCTGAATTTTCCATGTATATTGGTGTGGGTGATAAATCCTGAAATATCTATGGATCAACAGACTCTTCTTGTCTGTATTCCAACATCAGGATTTGTTTATTATCATTGGGTTTAGACAAATATGTTGAAGTTCTGACTGGAGATGAGTACTAGTTAGAATTTTGACAAATTGGTACCATTGAATTATTTATCATAGAGGTATTGGTATAATTGAGGATTGGATTGTGGAATTGTGGGGAATAATGGCTGTGTTGGAAGATGGCTGTTGAATATTCTGATGAGAAATCTCAGGGGATAATGATGTGGTTAAGTAAGAACAAGATGGTCTGTAGAGTAGAGAGACGAGATTTGAATAAAACTTCTTTATTATTCTCTCAATAATATTACAATACACTTCACTACTCAATTACTGAACCTTCAAAATTACAACGCTACTACTTCTATATTATTAGACCTCCAACTAAACCACTACAACTCTCACAACACTCTTTATTAGAGAGAGGAATTTATTTTGTGGCTTAATGCAAATGGTGAGAATGAGAGTCCTATTTATACTAAAGGATGGAGACATCTAGACTCAAGATATTTTTGTAGAATTTTCTAGATACTAACCTACGTACAACAAAGATATTTTAATAGATGATTCTAGAGTCAAGATATTTTGGTAGCCTTGACTTGATTCTAGATTCTTCATATTTTGGGGCTAAAGTTGGATTAGGCTTAGTGTTGCTGTTGGGAAATCCATAGCCATATACGTTACATGCATAGCGGAACCTATGGATTTAACCCGCCCTAGGATCTACGTTAAGGGAATAAAAGTACGAGATTAGCCATTAAAATTTATACCTCGGATCTTCCTGATCCACGAGACAAGGAACGGATGTAGGTCTGAACTTTTTTGACTCGCAACCGTCTCCTTCCCGAAGCTCGGCTCACCAAGCTCCTTCTTATTGCTCGGCTCGAAGAACTCCTTCTTGAAGCTCGGCTCGCGAAATAGCTTCTTCTCCTAGGGATGAAGATAGATCGCTTGCAAGTTTTCAAGGTAGAGAACATTTACTCGTATCCACGCGAACTTCACTCGAACGGAATAACCGGACTTGGCTAGACAAGTCCGGAAATACTTTCCAAATATCTCTCAAAACTCTCTCTCTCCTTTCTGTGTAAAGATGGCCTCTCGGGCTTCTGAGTTGTGTGTCAAATAGAGAGACCCTACCCTTCTATTTATACTAGAGAGAGAGGCGAACGATTGCTCAGTTACCACAACTAAAACTCTAATCTGCGCCTATTCCGTTGCCAACGGAACTGTTTCGTTGCCAACGAAATAGGTATTTCCATAACGGAATACTTCGCAGCTAAGGTTATTATAGTTTTCATATATATTATGTTGGGAACGGAACTGTTCCGTTGCCAATGGAATCGCACTATTTTGTTCAATCAATTATCCAATAATTGACTATTTCGTTCACCAATTTATACATCATATGTATTAACTGTTTTGAGGCATATTCATCCCGTACGAATGGAGTTCATTGTGTGACCGTGTAGGTTCCATTTAACGCTGGCAACGATCTTCTAAAGATATATAGGAAACAACCTTTATTGAATAAATAATAATGTCTTAATACATAATCTATTTCCTAGCACAAATACATTTGGCCTAGGGTACTAATCCTATAGTCTCCCACTTGCACTAGGCCAATTCTAAGCATCTTATACCCATAGACCTAACATGACCCTCATGCTTCGCTTGCGGGAGTGGTTTAGTCAATGGATCGGCGGCATTGTCGTCCGATGGCACTCTACACATTTTAACATCACCCCTTTGTATGATCTCTCTGATTAGTTGGAAGCGTCGTAGTATGGGCTTGGACTTTTGGTGAGATCTCGGTTCCTTTGCTTGTGCGATCGCTCCATTGTTGTCACAATATAGATCCACTGGTTCCGAGATAATCGGAACTACTCTTAGCTCCTCCAAAAAGTTCTTTATCCAAACAGCTTTTTTAGCCGCTTCTGCAGCGGCTCTATACTCTGCTTCCATTGAAGAATCTGCCACAGTACATTGCTTGGAACTCTTCCATGTCACTGCACCTCCATTTAGGCAAAATAAATAACCTGATTGCGATCTGAAGTCATCTGAGTCTGTCTGGAAGCTTGCATCGGTGTAAGCCCTTTACAACGAGCTCGTCTTCCTGACCTCCATAGACTAGGAACATGTCCTTAGTTCTTCGTAAGTACTTAAGAATTCTTTTAACAGCTATCCAGTGACTTTCACCTGGATTAGACTGGAACCTGCTTGTTGCGCTCAATGAGTATGACACATCCGGTCTAGTACATATCATGGCATACATGATAGATCCTCTTTGTAGGTTTGTATCTTTCCATCAACGTCAGTCTTCTTCTTGAAGACCCACTTACATCCGATGGTTTTCAAGCCTTCGGATGGGTCAATCAAATTTCAAACTTGATTGTCTTGCATGGATTGCATCTCGGCTCTCATGGCCTCTAACCATTTATGAGAGTCGGGACTCTTCATAGCATCTTTGGTAGGACGTTGGTTCATCATCTATGAATGTCACATCATCATCATTAGACACGAGAAATCCATATCTCTCGGGCTCATGACGAATCCTACTAGATCTACATTGAGTCTGTTGTGTTTCAAGCTCGCCAACTCCTTGAGAGCTTGTTTGTTTCCCCATCATAGGTTCTGCAACTATAGGTGGGTCTCGAATTTCTTCGAGTTGTACTTTACTCCCACTGCTTCTCATAGAGACAAACTCTCTTTCCAAGAAGGCTCCATTGCGAGCAACAAACACTTTGTTATCCGATGGGTGGTAAAAGTAATATCCTTTGGTTTCCTTAGGATATCCCACAAACAGGCACTTATCAGATTTGGGTCCGAGTTTATCGGGAAACGTACGTTTGACATAAGTCTTACATCCCCAAATTTTAAGAAAAGATAACTTGGGGCTTTTCCCCGTCCATATCTCATATGGCATCTTTTGAACCGCTTTGGATGGAATCCTGTTCAGTATGAATGGGGCAGTCTCAAGAGCGCAACCCCAGAAAGACATTGAAAGACTCGTTTGACTCATCATCGATCGAACCATATCCAATAAGGTTCGATTCCTCCTTTCGAACACTCCATTCCACTGAGGAGTTCCTGGAGGAGTCAGTTGTGAAACTATTCCACATTCTCTGAGATGATCCTCAAATTCCTGACTCAGATATTCGCCTCCTCGATCAGATCGAAGTGCTTTAATCTTCTTGCCAAGTTGATTTTGTACTTCATTCTTAAATTCTTTGAACACTTCAAAGGATTCAGACTTGTGCTTCATTAGGTAGACATAACCATATCTATTGAAGTCGTCGGTGAATGTTATGAAGTACCGATACCCACCTCTAGCGGCCGTACTCATTGGTCCACATAAATCAGTATGTATGAGTTCTAATAAGTCATTGACCCTTTCTCCAACTTTTGTGAAGGGTTTCCTAGTCATCTTGCCAAGTAAACAAGACTCGCATGTCTCAAATGAGTCTAAAAGTCCATGAGAGTGGAGTTTAGAAATGTGTTTTTCATTTATATGCCCTAAGCGACAGTGCCAGAGGTATGTTGTATTTGAGTCATTCGGTTTAAATCATTTAGTGTTAATGTTATATATGGAATTATAATTCTCTTTCTTAAGATCTAGCACGTGAAGACCTCTTTCTAATAGAACATTTCCATAGAAGAGATTATCCTTTAAGATAGAACAATTATTATTCTCAATAAAAAATTTATAACCATCCAAAGCTAGACTAGAAATAGATATAATATTTCTGCTCATAGAAGGTATAAAATAACAATTATTAAGTACTAATACAAGTCCACTAGGCAAAGTCAATAAATAAGTTCCTATAGCGAATCCAGCAACTCTTGCTCCATTTCCCACACGCAGGTCGATTTGCCCTTGGCTAATCTTCTACTCCTTTGTAGTCCCTGCACATCATTACAAATGTGAGTACCACATCCGGTATCCAATACCCAAGATTTAGGAGTAAGTAAATTAGTTTCAATAACAAAAATACCTGAAGCGGTAGTCATACTACCCTTCTTGATTTCGTCCTGATAGAGTTTGCAGTTTCTCTTCCAATGGCCAAGCTTGTTGCAATGGAAGCAAACTCTCCCTTTGTCTTTATTGATTTTAGGTTTAGGCAACACCTTGCCTTTACCGTTGCTCTTGTTCCTAGTCTTCTTACCCTTCTTCTTGTGAACCATTAGAACGTCTTTGACAACATTTGTCTTCATGTCCTCCTGTGCATTCTTAAGCATCCCATGCAACTCGGTGATGGATTTCTCCATCTGATGCATATTATAGTCCATGATGAATTGCTAAAAACTAGGAGGTAACGACCCGAAAATTATGTCAACAACCAATTCTCTGGGTATAGCTGAACCAAGCCTCTCCAATTGATCAAGATAGCTCTTCATCTTGAGTACATGAGTACTCACAGATGAACCTTCAGCCATCTTTGGGCCAGTCAGAGAGACGGTCGCTTTGTAGCGCTCAACTCTAGCCTGCTCTTGGAAAATTTCTTTGGGAGTTACGATAATATCGTAAGCACCCATGTCCTCTAGTTGCTTCTGAAGCTCGGAGGTCATGGTCGCTAGCATGAGACAAGCTATCTCCGTGTCGTCTTTAACGTATTTAGCATACGCATCTAGGGCAGCCCTTGTGGCTCCCTGTTTTGGTTCCTCTGGGTAAGCCTCTTCTATGACATACAGTTTATTGTCAGCCTTGAGAACAATTCTCAGGTCTCTAAACCAGTCAAGGAAGTAAGGCCCATTGAGCTTATCCTTCTCAAGGATAGATCGCAAATTCAACCCAGTTGAATTATTATTTGTCATTTTTCTACAAGTTAAAATGTAAAGTGCCATTATTATTTATTCATTGGGGTTGTTTTGTTTTGGTGTTTCTTATAATGTACTCCCACTATTTTTCTTCAAATCAACCACCTTCAGTAGTATTGATTTGGAAACTTCAAATGAATGAGGTTTCATAGTGACTCAAGATCCGTATTTCATTGAGTATTAAGTGCACTTTGGCGCAACCCTCAATACACCACTATTTAGGTAGGAACACTTCCAATTGTATCATATACAACTATTTAGGTAGGAACACTTCCTATTGTATCATATACAACTCTTTCCTTTTATGGAATGAGAATCATATGCCCGGTGTATTATTCCATCTTGTGCCGTGAGCCTAAGTCCGACTTGCTTGCTCAGTTAAGTTTAACCATGTATGATTATCAGCGAAATAGAGTTCAGCACACTCAGCTTTGGCATGACCTATGCTGGACGCCATTTCCTGTGTACCCTCCTTTACAAAGACAATCCTCCATATGCTCAGCTTTGGCATGACCCATATGGAAGACTGTCTAAGTACCGAGGGTTTCAGTGACATGGGGGGCACTTCTTTACTTAACATTCTGAAGGATTTTATTTTAGATTCATAAATATAAACATCACAAGAAACAAGGTCAAATATGGTATGAGCTTAACCCTCACGAGCGATCATGAGGTTCCTAATTCTAGATCTATCTCTAGATTGCAGAAGTAATCTTCAATGAACCCTTCGTTGTGTGTGCGTAGATCCAATGCTATATGCTGAAGATTGCGCCAAGATCTCTTGCCGTGAAGTCTTGGAATAATATCTATTCTAACAACTATCCTATAGCTAGAAAAGGTAATTTACAAATTTGGATAACTCACAGGTTGCCATAATTACAACTTTGGACAACTCACTGTTGCCATAGATATTAGACAATATTACAGGCATTCTCACACAAGATTACATCACAGAACAATCACAGATCTAAAGCTCATACCATATTTGTATATTTAAATTCCATGTATAACAAAAATTAGGGTTTCTCGCAAAATCAGCATTATTCCGTTAGAACGGAACTGTTCCGTTCGGAACGGAACTATTCCGTTCTCAACGGAAGTACTCCGTTCTCAACGGAGACGTGCTGGAAATTCGTATCTTCTTTTGTTTTAGTTCCGTTTCCAAAACGGATTTCGAAAAACTTTTTTTTTGAAACTCCAGAGAATCATAATATCCAATATTATATTCCTAGAAACTATATCCGTGATGTTTTGAAATAATATTTTCAAAACCCTAAAATTTATTATACTAGAATTTAGTAATTTTAAATATTTAATCGACGATTATTTTCTTAACGAACGCTCTGATGCCACTGTTGGGAAATTCATAGCCATGTATGTTACATGCGTAGCGGAACCTATGGATTTAACCCGCCCTAGGATCTACGTTAAGGCAATAAAAGTACGAGATTAGCCATTAAAATTTATACCTCGGATCTTCCTAATCTGCGAGACAAGGAATGGATGTAGGTCTGAACTTTTCCGACTCGCAACCGTCTCCTTCCCGAAGCTCGGCTCGCCAAGCTCCTTCCTATTGCTCGGCTCTTAGAACTCCTTCTTGAAGCTTGGCTCGCGAAATAGCTTCTTCTCCAAGTGATGAAGATAGATTGCTTGCAAGTTCTCAAGGTAGAGAACCTCTACTAGTATCCACACGAACTTCACTCGAACGGAATAACCGGACTTGGCTAGACAAGTCCGGAAATACTTTCCGAATATCTCTCAAAACTCTCTCTCTCCTTTCTGTGTAAAGACGGCCTCTCAGGCTTCTGAGTCGTGTGTCAAATAGAGAGACCCTGCCCTTCTATTTATATTAGAGAGAGAGGCGAACGATTGCTCAGTTACCATAACTAAAACCCTAATCTGCGCCTATTCCGTTGCCAACGGAATGGGTATTTTCATAACGGAATACTTGGCAGCTAAGGTTATTATAGTTTCCATATATATTCCGTTGGGAACGGAGCTGTTCCGTTGCCAATGGAATGGCACTATTTTGTTCAATCAATTATCCAATAATTGATTATTTCGTTCACCAATTTATACATCATATGTGTTAACTGTTTTGAGGCATATTCATCCCATACGAATGGAGTTCATTGTGTGACCCTGTAGGTTTCATTTAATGCTTGCAATGATCTTCTAAAGATTGTAAGTCATGAGTAACCTCTAGAATGATGTCATGACTACCCATGTTAAATGAAATGATCAGCGATCATAAACCTATCTGAATAGACATTTGTTTATTCCTTTTGTTCTACGATATACATCTTGATCACAAGACACGGTAATATGTCATCCTTGAGTTTGATCAAAGTCTCTTTCCTGATCGAGAATTAGACTGAGTAAATACAAAATGATATTAACAACACATGTTAATCCATTTTGAGCATGGCCATACATTTTCTTCGGTCCTAGTTCATCAGGGGGCCCAGAGATATCTCCCTCATAACGAGAGGAACAAATCCCATCTTGGTCACTCACATTCCTTGTCATGATTCAGTGCATACCTAACGATGACCCTAATGATCATCCCGTTACAGATGACGTAAGATCATATTAAAGTATGAAGTTCCTCATTCAGGAATCCATGGTGACCTCAGGTCGTAGGAACAAGCACACTATTCATATGAGAATCACTAATGACATATACCATGCATATTCTCATAGTGTGGTCAGCCCAGTACGTGTTTTCTAACACGTACCTATATTCCAGACTTGACATCTCTATGTCCATGATCAGCAGAACATGATCATCCAGCATGCGAATATACTCGTGTGGATATGTAGCTTCTTACTTGAAGTATGTCTATCTCTATAAACATCCTACATATCACTAGGGACAGTTTAGAATGTCATTGGTTGGTTCACAGTTCTGCTATCAGATTCACGTATTCTGGTGACGTGAACCCGAAGTGTCATTCTTGGTTGATATAAGAAATATACATTCACAACCCATACACACAGATATATAAGAAACAATCTTTATTGAATAAATAATAATGTCTTAATACATAATCCATTTCCTAGCACAAATACATTTGGCTTAGGGCACTAATCCTACAGTTGCATATTTAGCACTCCCCCTCAACACTAAGTCCTCTGAATCGCTGATCGATTGAGCAATCCAAGTTGAGCGCGCATCTCCTCAAACTTCTTTGTGTTGAGACCATTTGAATCTCTCCTTGTAGAACCTTTTCTCGTATAAAGTGGTAGTGCATTTCAATATGTTTAGTTCTTGCATGAAATACCGGATTCTCTGCTAAGCACACCGCCGACCTATTGTCGCAATGAAGGCTTACTTTATCGATTGGTTGGTGAAGCTCCTTTAGTAGACGGACCAGCCACGTGCTTTCTTGTGCAGCAGTAGCTGCTGCTCTGTACTCCGCTTCCGTTGTAGAGAGGGATACGGTAGGCTATCTTTTGCTACACCAAGACACCGCTCCGGATCCCAAACTGAAGACATAACTGGTTGTTGATCTCCTTATACCACAATCTCCAGCATAGTCAGCATCACAATAACCGACTAGTTCCCATTCCTCACCTCTACAATACATAATACCGTAGTTTAATGTACCCTTCACGTATCGAAGTATCCGCCTAACTGCCTCCAAATGTGGCTTCTTGGGGTTCTGCATATGACGGCTTACTACTCCAACAACGAAGCATATATCGGGTCTGGTAAGAGTCAGATAGATGAGACTTCCTACCAGTTGTCGATACATTCGAGTATCTTGTAGATCTTTCCCTTCTCCAGCACAAAGCTTTGCATTTGGTTCCATCGGCGTAGACAGCGGCTTGCTCTCTAACATTCCATAAGCCTCTAGAAGTTCCTTTGCATATTTTTGTTGGCAAAGAAATACACCTTTATTCGTCTTCTCAACCTCGAGCCCTAGGAAATGCTTCAACTCTACGAGTTCATTCATCTGGAACCGGACATATAGGTTCTCCTTCGTTTGCCGAATCTCCTCTATGAGATTACCGGTTAAGATGAGGTCATCCACATACACCGAGACTATAGCGAGTTTGCCTCTAATGTTCTTGGTGAATAGGCTCGAGTCTGTTGTCGCCACTGTATAGCCACTTTGTACGAGAAACATTGCTATTTTTCCGTACCAAGCTCTCGGGGTCTGGTTTCGTCCGTACAACGCCTTCTTGAGCTTGCACACATACTCTGGATGGGTTATACTCACGAATCCTTGTGGTTGATCCATGTATATGTCTCGATCGAGCTCACCATGCAGGAAAGCGTTCTTCACGTCCATCTGCCAAATCTTCCATTCTTTACTTACCTCAAGTGCTAGGAGGACTCGTACCGTTGTCATCTTTGCCACCGGACTGAATGTCTCATCATAGTCCAGCCCGTACTGTTATGAGAACCCTCGTGCAACTAGTCGAGCCTTGTATCTTTCGATTGACCCATCGGCTTTGGTTTTCACTTTGTACACCCACTTGCACGAAATTGGTTTTACTCCATTCGGTTGTGAGACTAACTCCCACGTTTGGTTTTGCCTAAGAGCCACCATCTCCTCCTCCATTGCCACTTTTCACTTATTGTTCTTTACTGCTTCTTCATAAGTTGTCGGCTCTTCAACCGAGTTCTCTTCACCGATCGCGGCGTTTGCGTACTTCGGGTTTGGACGCCTTGCTCTTGATGACTTTCTTATTGGAGGGGGTATTTCTTCCATCACTTCTTGTAGGTCTGGAGTCATACCTTCACCATCTTCGCGTACTCCGGTTTTCCATGGGCTCTTGATTTTTGTGGCGATTGGACTTTGTTCCTTTTCCATTGTGGACGTCGGTGTCTCGACACTATCTTGGGCTTGGCCGCTAGTTCTTTCCTCAAATTGTGGCTCGAGATCCTCTGAATTTACTTGTATTGCGCCTTCGGTTGGCCACCATGATGTGGCTTTGTCGAAAATTACATTTCCTGAGGTGTGGACGCGCCTTGTCGTTGGATCACAACACCTCCATTCTTTCCTTTCATCATCGTACCCGACAAAGATACATCGAATCGCCTTTTTGTCAAATTTGGTCCGATGATGATCACGCACAAACACGTAGCACACACATCCGAACACCTTGAAGTGGCTAATTTGGTGTTTAAGTTTCCAGAGTTTCTGGAATGGCGAGACATAACCCATCTTCTCTTGTGGAAGTCGGTTGATGATGTGTGCAGCTGTCTTCATGCACTCAGCCCAAAATCTCGCTGGCACATTTTTAGCATGCAACATGCTCCGGCAAATCTCTACAATATGCCGATTCTTCCTCTCGGCTACTCCATTCTGTTGTGGGGTGTTGGGGCAGGTTAACTGCCTTCGGATCTTATGCTCCTTCAGGTAGGCATCAAATTCTCGGTTTACGTATTCTCTTGATGAGTTCACTTTCCGCCTTCTCCTTAAACTCCTTGAACTTGGATAACGCCTCTTGATTTTTCTTTCATGAAAAACACCCACACATATCTCGAGAAATCATCAATAAAGGTCACCATATACTTTGAACCACTTATTGAAGCTTGCTTAATTGGACCGAAGACATCCGAGTGTATCGGCTCCAAAGGTTCCTTAGCTTTGTACTTGGATTGCTGGAAAGGAAGCTGATGAGCTTTACCGAATTGACAACCGGCACATACTGTGTCGGTCCGCACCTCCACTCCAGGAAGACCTTTGACCATCGACCTCTCGACCATCAACTTAAGCTTGTGGTAGCTCACGTGCCCCAGTCGTGCATGCCAGAGATCCGCCGTATCATTCCTCCGAGTTTTGTCTACGTAAGCTGATTGTGCTAACATTACATAGATTGACTTCATATTTCGGCCCTTCATTATTGGTGTGCGCATAGCTTTGAGGTTGCGATCCACCTTCACCTCCTGTGGCCCGAAGACTACATAATTCCCTTGTGCTGTCAGTTGTGCTACTGACAATAGATTCTTCTTCATGCCTGGAACATGATAGACTCCTTGCAGCTGGAATTCCTTCGGACCAATGTGAGGAGAGATTACCGTTCTACCGACGTAGCTGATTGGCAGCTTGGAGTTGTTAGCTGTAACAATCACTTGGTTTCCCTTATACTCCTGTAAGCGTTCTAGCTTTTTGATATCGCCGGTCATGTGATTTGAGCAACCAGAGTCAGCGATCCAGTCACTTTCATAGTCGATTCTCCATGATTTGATTACTGCCATCAGTGCAACCTCTTCCTTCTCCTCTTTCTCTTCAATTATGGTGACCGCATTTGCGAATGCGGCATCAATATCTCATTCTTCTTCATTACAGTCAATCTCCTGACTCTTGGCACCTTGGTGGTCTGTTAGGGTTGCTGCATTTTCCTGTCCCTTCTTCTTAGACCAACAGTCTCGTGCATAGTGTCCCCTCTTGGCACAGTTGTAGCACTCATCACCTCGAGCTTTGCCGTCTCTTTGCCTACGAGATCCTCCTGAAATATTAGTCTCCTCCTTCGACCTCCTATGTTGTCCAGGCCTGCTTTCGGGTTTTGATCTCGGCCTTTGTTCAGGCCGAACCTTCCTTCGGCTGCAGAATAGCGCCTCGTCGTCTTTTCTAGTTGAGACTTCGGCCCTCCTGGTCAGAGCCTCTTGGTTAGCGAGCATATTCTCTAACTCCAGTTGTGTTTGCTGCCAAAAACCCGCTATAGTCGGGTTTCAAACCGTTGATTATTATCCTCCTCATCCGTTGCTCGCTTATTTTCTCTTCAGGGGCGATCTGTGCGATCTCGCTACAGATGGACTTCACCTTCGTGAAGTACTGACTGGTTGTCATACTCCCTTGTGAATGCGTCATGAGCTCCTTCTCGAGTAGTTGGAGGCGGGGGCGTGATTCTTCTTGGAGAATAGTGTCGTGAGAATATCCCAAGCGGCTTTCGGCGTTACCGCTTCTCGAATGTACTCAAGTAGCTCCTCTTAAACTGAGGTCCTGAGTACATACATCGCCTTTCCGGCCTTGATACGCCATTTTCACAGCGCCTCATTCTCCGCGGATGGGGTCTTCTTCTCCTCGGTTAGTTTTGGGTCATCGATAGTTTCAGATACTTTCGCTTTTTCAGTAGCGACGACTGGCGGAGTCGTCCCATATCCATCTACCACCTCCCAAAGATCCTGTCCTTGCAGGTAGGATTCTATGTAAGCCTTCCAGTAGATGTAGTTGTTGCCATTCAACTTCTTCAACACGGCAGTTGAACCTCCAAAATCCATGAATGCGACTTAGTCTATTGGCTTCAGCTAAGTCTTTTCTCTTCCGGCAACTCCTCCGACAGAATGCCGACACACGGCTACTTGGACTACTGGACTACTCGCAAACTCTCGGCACTTAACTCTGACCCTTACTATCTATTCCGACAGCACCGACCCGTCTACCTCGCTCTGATACCAGTTTGTAGAGTAGAGAGACAAGATTTGAATAAAACTTATTTATTATTCTGTCAATAATATTACAATACACTTCACTACTCAATTACTAAACATCCAAAATTACAACGCTACTACTTCTATATTATTAGACCTCTAACTAAACCACTACAACTCTCACAACACTCTTTATTAGAGAGAGGAATTTGTTTTGTGGCTTAATGTAAATTGTGAGAATGAGACTCCTATTTATACTAGAGGATGGAGACATCTAAACCCAAGATATTTTTGTAGAATTTTCTAGAGACTAATCTACCTACAACAAAGATATTTTAATAGATGATTCTAGAGTCAAGATATTTTGGTAGTCTTGACTTGATTCTAGATTTTTCATATTTTAGGACTAAAGTTGGATTGGGCTTAGTGTTGCATATTTAACATGGTCTCTCCCCCTCTTCATTAAATTTCCTTAACTCATTACATTGAATCCCCTTCTCCTTTGAAGTACTCTTTAGCCTCCACACTTGAATAATTCTCTGTTTTGGTTGCCATTCTGTTGGCTTTGGCTGGCTAAAGTAGACTGGTTTGTCAGTGGTAAATATCAAAATAGATTTGATTAAAACATGAATATATATATTCCTTGAGAATTGGTACCATCAATTAGGTTTAAAGAGTAAGAAATATTACTTTTCTGTTTCACCAGAATGGTAAGCATCACTTCTTTAACTTCTAAATTACTAGAAATTGAATTAATTTTAGTTAATTTTCCAAAGCTTGAAACCAATCTAATTTGTCTTTTGTAGCCAAAACTGTAAGTATTTTTCCGAGGGTTATGCTAACAGAAAGTGGAGATTCGTTATTGCTTGAGGACGCTTTCAGGGATAAAATTCCTTTAGCCATGAAGATTGTTAATTGAGCTTTTCGAACTTCAGAAAAGTGTGATTCTTTGATTTTTGGTCGGAATTTTTGATCAGCAGTTTTTGAAACTGAGAGCATTTGTTTTTTTGAAAGTGAGATTAAGCATGTTTGTATCATCTTTTTGGGTCCAAAAATCACAAGATTGCTACAAGAATGGAATCATGCAAATTGGTTAGCCTGTCTTCATCTTCATTACTTGTCATTTCAAGGTTAATAACACCGGTTTCCTTCTCTTTAGACATTATGGAAGGATTTCTTCAAACAACACACTTGCACTCTCTGCCAAGCAAACAAAATAATATTTTTAATTATTAGGCTCTAAATTAGTTGCTTTATTAGACGAATTGGTCACTAGATTGCATTTGCAAACCAAAATGATGATTCTTCAGAGATTAAAAGCAAAAACAATGCTTAAGAAAGATAATCTCAATCAAACATAAAGTAATGGACCCTAATCAATACTGACTCGTCAATTTGACCTAAATTGATTGATATGAGTCTAATCTAAACTAAATAACGCAAGAATAACAGAAACAAGTGACCATGAGTACTTAATTTTTTCAATGAAGATGAAATTCGGTTTGTTTGAGGATTGTAATGAGAAGAGTCACATTTTCCAGAAGCAGCGGCAAGAGAAGCAAGAAGGAAACTGGATTTGAAATTTCGAAATGCAAATGACTAATTACAAAAGGTTTATGATCTTAATTTCCTCTTCTTAGAGGGAGATTTTAGGACTCGATCATCAGATGTACTGTACTGGTTTTGGGAAATGGGTTTTAGCAGTATTATCACAATTGACCTCTGTTCACTGTTTGAACAGGAAAAAATCGGATCCAGTGGCATTTCCGGTTTGGTATTTGTTTTGATTGAACCAGCCGATTTTATGAAAAATCGAAATTTAAATCGGCTATTGAACTCGGTTTTTTGCTGGTATAAGGTTTTTTTGATTGTCTTCTTGCTGCCTTTTCCTCTCTCATTGTTTCCTTTCTTCCCATGTGGATTCTTTATGTTGATAATAATAAAATGAAATGATTGATACTTGAAATTTTTGTTTTGAAATCTATGCGATGCATACAAAGTTCTTTTATTTATTTATAAATTATATTCTAGAAAATCAGCGATTGAACGGGTTAGCTCATTGGTTCCACCAGTGAATCGGTGACCCGAGACTCCTCCGAGTCGACGTCCGGTCCGGTTCTGATAACATTGGATTTCCGGTTTCATTGAGTTTATATAACTATATATGAGCTCGGTCCACACTACTCCACTTTTTTTAATTTAATGATGTGAAGATCTAATCAATACCATTGAATTAATAGGAGTATTTTTGGCATATAAATATTAAAATTAGAAGATTTAATTTTTAATTTGTTTCCATAATATATATATATATATATATATATATATATATATATATATATATATATATATATATATATATATATATATATATATATATATATATTTTCTCTCCATTTGATTGTCAATCGGGTAAGCAAAAAAGGAAATGAAAATTCAAATAATAAATGCTCATCCTAATATCTCTCTAACTATGTGGCTTATTTTTCATATATGTATTGTCTCTTAAATCCACTACTTTGAATCAAGTCTTTAAGCTTTTAAACAGAAAAAAAAAATGTATTTGAACTTATTTGATTGAAAATTCTTTTGAATTCTTCTTGTTTTGTTTGATATCTTTTTCCTAGTGTTTACATTATTACGTGTTTGAAAATTCCGAATCTTTATCCGTGATTCAATTTATTACATATTCATTATTCATAAAATATTATATACTTGCTTATAGATCTATAAAGTTAGTTTGTTTGTTGAAAAATCTAATTCTTTTTTAATTAAATAGATAAATTCTCAAAATTCAATTCCGTTATGAATCAACAACCTTTGTAATTAGGCAAGTATATCCATATTAATTTTTATAATGATATATGAACAAAAATTTGACAGAGCGGTAATAGATCGAGTTGCGATGGATCGAGCGGAGAGAATAGAACTATAAAACAGCGAGGAGAGGGAGAAGAAGCACTGGAACTGGAGATGAGATAAACTATGGGAATAAGAATATACGAAGGAAAAAATTTAGAAAGATGAAATTATTTACTTACCTTTTTTCATATATTTTAAAAAGAAAAAAAAAGTCTATTGTGCTCCACTTCAGATTTAATATGAATCATCCGATCTAAATAAATTTATGAATGTGGAATACTGTAGACAAGCTCTAACTATATAGTTTTTGGAAATAGAATCGTAGTTTGTTTTGTAACTAGTATTTACTTTCCTTCTTTTTAGCTTTTTTCTTTTTCTTTTGTAAATAACTTTTCTGTACATAGCTAAACTAATTATAGTATGGAGCTAGAAAAATTAAGCCTACTCCATTTCACTTAAAAAAAAGATTATACACCCCCATTCATTTTTCATCGTTTTAACATGCAAAAATCAATCTCTAAAATTCTCTCTAATGTTTATGAATTTATTCTATATTTATTTCGAGCGAAATTTAAAGAGAAAGGAAGTTCAAGTTATTTGTAAAAGGTTCAAGAAACCTAGTTCGAATCCCGTCAACAACCGTTAAGAATTTGTAAAATGGTTGTCTACACAATTTGTAAACAATTAAGCTTGTTAGTGTAAAGATTAAAGGAGACGTGAGGTGCTCCCGGAGATGTAGGCTCTCGTGAAAGTGTACGGTCGATAGGGAGAGAACATATGGTTAAACCTAACACAACCATCGAGCTCCATAATCATATCGTGTGTTTGGTAAGTCTTTATATTTTGAGTTTAAACAAGTCAGACAATTAGTTTATGTAGACGGGTCAAATTTAGTTATATGGCATCAAATTTTGGGTCTATACTTATAAAACGGATCATATCCGAATCACTATCTAAATATGTCAAATTTTGGGGTTGATACTTTTAAAACGGATCGTATTCCAATTATTTACTATCCGAATGTCAAAAGTTTGGGGTCCATACTTGCAAAACGGGTCATATTCAAAAATATTCTCTTTCAAAATCACACAAACAACAACCAACAACTAGATGGAATTCCAAGGTGGGAATGAAGAAGATGGCATATCTTTCTTTCTTTATACTTTGGAGATTAATGTGGGATCTGGTTACATGATTTGTATAATTTTTGTTTTTTTACTATTGTTCTAAAATTTTAATTTAGTTGTAATCACAAAAATTCATCCATTATTTAGGTCTGTATCAAACTGAATAAAGACAAATCAGTTTAAACTGAACTGAACCGAACAAACTTGAAAACTAATTTAAAAATTAAAACCGAACTGGATTAAAAAAAGAGAGAGAACTACAAGCAACCGCTTGATTAGTTTTTTTTAGAATGACTAATATTTTTATTAGTTCTTTTTAGAATAGACTAATATATTTTCATCTAAATTTTTAAATCAATCATACTAGATGCGTGATTCGAGTCCCTTACCTATGAATAAGTGGGGCTAATATCATACGACTAGATTATCATAGTGTAAAACTAAACTTGATTAAACAAGTCGAGAAATTAAATAATTCTTAATTGAACTGAAAGTATAAATATATCATATAATAGAAATATTATTCATGTAGATGACCGTAATTGATATGTATGTATCTATTTCATCAATGATTCTTAGCCTCTTAGAAAAAAATTTAGAACAGTCTTGAAGGAATAGGAGGAGGTGGTATAGAATATTGATCAGAAAAGTCTTATTTTAGCGCTAGGGTTATTCATTTGTTTCGATTTATTCGGTTACCGTACCGAATAAGTTGATTTTGGTTTATTTGGTTCAGCCGTTCAATCCATGTTTGATTGGGTTTAACATTTTGGGTTATTCAGTTCATTTGGTTTGATTTGGTTTTTATTAGAAAAACTCAATATACAGAACCAACTTAATTATAATACGAAATTGCTAATTTACAACTATTTAAGAGCTTATTTGAATTATGCATAATAAGATTAATTAGTAAAATCATTATCTAGTTAAAAAATATTAATTTTGACCTACTATTGTTTAAATCATTTTCTAATTCGGTTCAACTGAATAACAAAAATAAAATTCTGTTCAAGTTTGATTTGGTTTGGTTTGATTCAATAAAATTTGATTCGGTTCTGGTTTAGTCTTATCTGGTTGGTCTTATCTGGTTTGGGATGTGATATGCTCAGGATCAAATCTAATGAAGGAGGACAGGCAAGAATCAATGAAACGACTTTTTTACCCTAAAATTATTGCTAGTTTCTTTTTTGAAGCTGCAGCCGGCGAAGAGCCTCGCTGAGATTTCATTGAAAATTAAAAAGGTTTTGTACAAGAAAAAAGAGAAATAAAAGGAAGAAAAAATATTTACAATAATATCGAAAAAACAGAGGAAGAAGAAAAAATTCCTAATCTCTAACAGTATTGTCTCCAATTTGCCGACTATTGGGCAATCTCCGCTACGACGTTTTGTCGGTGTGGTACTTTTTGAGGAAAGACCTTTTGATTAGGTGCCTTCCATATGCACCAACACGTACTCAGCCAGTCTGTCTCCCATGACTGTCGGGTATCCTTATCTTTGCGTATCACCTGTTCTTTCCAGAAGTCCGCTATTGTTGTCGATAGGTCGGAGTCTATTCCTTTATGCATCCACACTTGCCTTGCAAAATCGCAGTGAAGGAATAGGTGATGGGCTGTTTCGATGACGTTTTGAGAACACATCGTGCATATTCCTTGGTTGGGCCATCCTCTTTTGGCGAGGTTGTCCTGGGTCATTAGTCGACCGAGAATCATTTGCCATGCAAAGAAACGGACCTTCTGTGGACACTTTATTTTCCACATCCTCAGGTTATCTGCGGATGTTGCATGTGCCAAGTGCAACATTTTGTATGCTGATTTTGTAGTAAACTCACCCGATATTTACCACCTCCACCTTGGTGTATCTCTTTGGGTTGAAGGGTTTATAAGTGTTATCGCTAGGAACATGTCCTAAGCCTCTTTTTTGATTCTCTCATCGTTGGAAGCTATCAATTCTTGAAAATTGATCGCTATACTTAGCACTTGTGCAACCGTCAAGTCATCATTTCTAATAATACCATAAATCATGGGGAAGAATGATCTTAGGGTGCCTTCAAAAGCCCATATATCGTTCCAAAAATTGATATTTGTTCCGTTACCTAGGTCATAAGAGATGGATATACTGAAGATGGGCATTAATTCCGCCAATTGGGAGAGGAAAAAGGATATCGGTTGGGAAGTACCCTTTAGATCTTCCGGGTCGTAAAAACCATATAGCGTACCCAATGTTTGCGCCCACGGTCCTGTGGGGTCGGCTACATCCAAAGCCACTTTAGAAGAAGTGAAATATTTTGTTTTCGGATGGAGATAACCCAACCCCTCCATTTTCTTTCGGGAGACACAAACGGTCCCAAGCTACTAGGCAAGGGCCACCGGAGCACTTCTTTCTCCTCTCCATAGAAAGGCTCTCGCGAGTCTATTGATCTCGTCGATCAACCATAATGGAAATAGCAAAACTTGCATTTCGTAGGTCACTGAGGAGAGGAGGACCGATTTAATGAGTGTCAGTCGTCCTCCGAAGGAGAAAACCTTTCCTTTCCAACCCGCAAGTCTTTTTTGTACCTTTTCTAGAATGGAATTGAATATTGCCTTATTGGGTCGTTTGACCGTCAGCGGTAATCCAAGGAATTTAGAGGGAAGTTTTCTACTTGGCAATTGAAGATTTGTGGGACTAGGTGGGCTAGGTCATCGGAGATTGAAATAGTTGTACACGAGTTTTTTTGCCAATTTACATGCAATCCTGAGATATGGGAGAAATTTTCAAGAGTTTGTTTAATGAGTCTAAGGTTTTGTCGGATCCACTTCAAAGAGTATGGTAGTGTCATCGGCAAATTGCAACAACATTGGGGGTAAGATGTAATGTGGTGTGAATAATGTTGTGGCTTGTATAAAATACGATTGCAAGACATCTACTACTATTTTAAATAGCATGAGAGATAGCGGGTCTCCTTGTCTCAAATCTCATCGGTGGGAGAATGGTGTTCCTTCCCATCCATTCACATTAAGAAAAGAAGAAGACGAGATGAGTAGGTTGTGGATCCACGAAATCCATATTTTCGGGAATTCTCTTGCTCTTAGTATCTTGTTAAGAAAATCCCAAAAGACGGAGTCAAATACTTTCTTGAAATCTATCTTGAATAGGATGGAGGAGAGGTTTTTTTCTTAAGAAAGCAAGCTACTTCTCTTTCTCTTGTGTTGTCAAAAGTTTGTTTGATTTGCCTCTAATAACTGCTAGTTTCATTCAGAGTCGAATTTGACTGACACATCAAAGATTAATTGAGAAATTATGTTCTCAAACACCACAAAATCAATAAATATGTCTCTCAATATATATTAAAGTTCTCACATACCACACTCAAAATTCAACTTATTCTTAACTAACAAAAGGTATAAAAATGAACAATAAAAGTGCAAGTAGTACGTCTATAATCTGTCACTATGATTAACTAAGGGCACTTTAACTTTCCAGCCGGGCTGCGCATCTGGTCGTAGCAGGGACAAAGATTACGAGTATCTTGACCAGTACCAGGAGGAACACAGTTGCACTTGCTGCAGCACACTCCGCACATCTTAAGACACATCTTATTCTTCCAATTCCTACTGCATCTGGTCTGGCACGCAGAGTTGCAATCTGAGTTGAATTACATATCAATAAATCAGTTGAACAAGATATTGATAAATTGCTGAATTTTAGGGGTTAACACATTAAAACATTTCATTGGGACTTTTCAGGTAGGTATGGAAATACAAATATTATTCTTAAATAAATAGTCAGATAAAATTAGTATATTGGCCTTACTTAATGGAGGATTCTGTCGCAGAGATCTCCCATTGCTCATAACCTGCAATTTGCAACAAAAAAAAAAAGAATTTAATTTTTTTCACATATATCAACCTACCAGAAGGTGTATTATTATTATTATTATTATTAAAGAAAAACTGAGTTCACTCGAAAAAATAAATAGAAAGAACAAGCAAGAAATTAACTAACACAAAGAGATTAAGAACATACAATGTTATCTTCTACCACTGAGCGCGACTCGACAAGATGTACCGCCAAAATGACAAAGAGAAGAACAGTTATCAGCGAAACCTTAGAAAAAGCCATGACTCTTTCTCACTCAATCACTCACTCTAGTGTTTGGAGTGTGTAATGGAGTGATAATAGATATTTATAGGAGAATAAGAAGAAAGACGGAAGAAGGAAGGAGGAAGGAGCATTGGCATGGGGAGGCCATGTGATGAGTCTACACAAGTTGTCGCATGTCATGTGCGCATTGAATAAGAGGAGGCAAAATTTGGTACTAAACTGACTTCACACAGCTCAGCTCAGACCCCATGGACTCCTGTCTCCACTCTAGATTCTTCTCAAAATCATGTCGGATTAAATCTGGTTTGATTAAGGTTGGGTTGGCGTCAACCAAACTTGAATTTATATCTTTGCTAAATTAATTTCAGATCTTATTTGTGGATTTTAGTTGCCTCTGTTATAATAAAGAAATTTTATTTTATTTTTATTATTTTGTAGTAGGGATATTTTCATAATTTCAGAAATAATTTGTATGCTGGGAAATAATAAAGTGTATCTCAATAAATTTTATGCATTAAATAAAGAATTATGAATATTTTGAAAATTTGAATCTATTTATTTTAACATTTGAATCATCCAAATCTGAGATGTATTTTGAAAATTATGAATATTTTAACATTGAGAGACTAAAATGCAAAAGTGCCAGAATTAGCTATTCGTTACTTCTTCTTCAGTCCGTTCAAAATGTTGATATTAATGGATACTAAATTTTCGGATTTGAATTAATATAAAATTGAAGGCGTTAATTTGGGCTGATTTGAGGTATCATTTCCTGAGTTATTGAAGGCGTTAATTTGGGCTGATTTGAGGTCTCATTTCCTGAGTTAATTAGTCATTAATGAGAATGATCATGAGAGCTATTTCATTCCTTTCTCATTTTAAATCCTGCACATAGAGATAAATTTATGTCCTATTATTCTCTCTCTCTCCTTTCCTCTCTCCTTCCTTTCTCTCTTTCCTGTGCATGACAAATACAAAAAGAAGCAAAAACTTGTCCTTTGAAGTGGTGAATATCCTTACACCTGGAGTGGGTGGACCGTGTCTGAAGGTGTTATTCGGCTCACACGAACCGTGTCTACACAGCCTACCATCATCACTTTCTCCTCTTGGTGTTTGAGCACTGTTTTGTGGACCGAATTAGTGGAGTTGCTGTCTACGTAGCCTAGAATCATCACTTTCCCTTCTTGGTGTTTGAGCACGGTTTTGTGGACCGAATTTGTGGAATTGTGAAGTGGTTCATAGATCTGAGTCTAGTTAGTTTAGAGCTCTTTCCAATTTCTCTCTACAATCATCTTCTGTAAGTCTTATCTATTTTTAGATTTGATTAATTAGTAGTTAGTAGTATTTATGTAATTAGGCCAGGTTGCATGCATTCATGAAATTAAACCTAAAAATATTTTGTTGTTACAGACGTAGTATTTTCTGAATATTGTTGGTATATGATATGATTAAATGAATGTTATATTTTATTAAATAAAAATAATTGTAGAATATGATAATATGACGTTACTTTTACTATTTTCCTAAAATTTATAGTATGAGTGATTTTCGGATGATTTTCAAGTTGTACTGTGTTATATAGTTAAATTCTATTTATTTGAGAAAATATCAAGGCTGTCAAATAATAATTAAAACAACAAAAGAAAAAGATTTGCATCTCCTATCTTATTTAGCTTCTATTACCTCCCAATAAGAAAGAGCTTAAATTGGGAGTCCTCTCATACACTTGAATATTTTTTATTAGCTCATAGTGGCTCCAATATATTTCAACCCAAAGTTTCAACTTACCCATATTGTTGGCTCCCGGACTCGTATATCTTTTAACTAAAAGTTTCATAGTTTTTTTTTTGTTTCTATTTATACTTTTATATTTATAACAATATACCTTAGATTATAAACATTATACTTTTGTATTCTCAACAATATACCTTACATTCTAAACATTATACTTTTATTATATTCACCGTACCTTACATTCTAAATATGAGAAAATGAATGCTAAAATAGTTGAATGTAAAAGTCTCATCATACTGATCTAGATGATAAGATTAATAAAAAGATCTCTCCTCCAAAAGAGACAATATACCTTTATATCACAACAATATACCTTATATTTTAAGTATTATACTTTTATATTACCAACAATATATCTTACATGAGAAATTCATCAGGAGTCATAAGGAGCTATAAAATAAAATAATTAGAGGTTAAATTTTGTTGGAGTTATTTTGGAGCTTCAAATATTGTCAGCAAGATATGTGACCTCGAGAGTGCATAAAATCGGTAGCTCCGATAGATTTCAAATGGCTCTCAATTTTTGGACACGTGGCGGCTTCTCTTTCGACGGGAGTTGGGTAGCCACAAAGTGTGGGAGGTAATTCGCCAGTCCCAAAAAAAAAATGGACATTTTAAATTGAGAAATAAGATACTAATTTTTAGTAAATCTGTAATTTTCTATATTTTCAGAACAGGGAATTGAATTCTGGAGTTCGAGCAAAATTGAGAATCTGGATTTATAAAAGCTGAAAAAATATTTTTTTTTATTAACAAATTTGATTCCATCATAACTTTCAATATATCACTTCGAATTTTCCAAATAAATACTCGATTTGTATGTTTTAGTGCATTTCTAACTCATTGGTAATATTAGTTTATGTACTTATAGTCCAAAAAATATTTTTTCGTAAATAACCAGATTAAGTAAGCATGTTGGTACGAAATTCGAGATCGATTAATAATTAGTATTAATTAATAATTCGATTCGCATGAAGAGGAGTTCGTGTAGGATTAGTGCCCTATGCCAAATGTATTTGTGCTAGGAAATAGATTATGTATTAAGACATTATTATTTATTCAATAAATGTTGTTTCTTATATATCTCTGTGTCCTTATATCAACCAAGAATGACACTCCGGGTTCACGTCATCAGAATACGTGATTCTGATAGTAGAACTGTGAACCAACAAATGACATTCTAAATTGTCCCTAGTGATATGTATCATGTTTATAGAGATAGACATAGTTCAGGTAAGAAGCTACATATCCACACTAGTATATTCGCAGGCTGGATGATCATGTTCTGCTTATCATGGATATAGAGATGTCAAGTCTGGAATATAGATACGTGTTAGAGAACACGTACTGGACTGACCACACTAAGAGAATATGCATGGTATATGTCATTAGTGATTCTCATATGAATAGTGTGCTTGTTCCTACGACCTGAGGTTGTAATATGTATGTTTATATACATTTTTAAGGTTTTTATCATATAAAATTCACTCTTAAATCACATAAAATATTGGAAAAGTGTTTAAAAGTAATACATATTATTTTTGAAACCCTTAATATACCCTTAAAAAGACCAAGAAAGTGATATTTGGATAACTTGATGAAAAGTCAACTCCATATAAAGGGCCGATCTGCAAATCATGGGTCAAGGATGGCCGAATTCTAGACAAATCTCCTCGAAAAACCCTACACATGCCTCTCCGACCTTCTACAACCCTCTCCAACCAATCATTGAAGCAAAACCGCAAAAATCCACAAAAATACAGAAAGTCAAACCCGAAAATCGTCTTTGACCAAAAAGTCAACTTTTCTAAAACAGGGTCTTGTGGGGTGTCAGCACGAAGGTCTCGACGATATGAATCCAATGGTACCAACCTCGTGAAAAAGACTTTCTAAAACTCTCAGAAAGCGCAAAAGAAAATCTGGTCAAAATGGATTAAATTCAGAAAAAGTCAGCCAATCAAATGCTGACACGTGGCAAGGCTCTCTTGCATTGTTAAGTACATGCACGGTTCCAATTGAAATGCATTTTCATCCCATTCTAAGCATCAAACCAATACTTATTTCTCCATTTAATTTTAAAAAGACCTTCCATTTCGCCTAGAAACTATGCAAAGAATATATATGATGGACCTCACCATTGTGTCCGAAACTGAGGAGCACAAACTTTTCCTTATTTTCTCTGCATAATGAATGCGTGAAGATGTTATTTTCCACCAGCCTTGGAATGCCACGTCGCAAGACAGTACAGATTTAACCCAAACCCAAACCCAAAACGCATGGCAGTTTTCTACTGGCTAGATCCCATCTCAGCCACTCAGATTCCGCCACTTGGCGTGTTTGGAAATAATTAAAGGAATTAAGGGGAAAAAATGGAGATCTCCCAAAATATGTACCCAAGCTGGCTGAGCTGATTTAATTCGAAGAAAATAAATGAGAAATTGCTAAACATCTCGCAAAATGCTGCCTAAAATAAAATCGAATCAATCCCATTCTTTAGTCCCACAACCCTTGTTTCCAATTTTTGCAAGAAAAATTCTCCTGTAAATAAACCCCTTCTCTTCATATACCACTCATACAACCACCTCTCTCTTCTCCAACCCAATCATTATTTTCTTCTTCTTTTTTCTCTTTTTCCTTGGATGACCTTATTTAAGTTTGTCCCAAAACTTAATTTTCTTTTTGGTGAGTTGAGACAAAGAGGAGCCAAGTTACAAGAATGAAGTTTCATTCTAGAAGGAGCGAGATTTGAAGAAAGATTCAAATCGACCAAGGAGGCTCTAGCTTAAATCTCCATCATTTGGTTTGATTAATTTTCTTTTCTTTTCCTAATTTTATTTCTCTCTTTTGTTGAATGAATAATTTGTCAAACATGTGTGTGAATATTATTTGTGTGTGCATACTTGAATAGTTTTGTGTAGGGAAAGATTTTTTGTGTGACATTTGTGAGGAAATCTTGAGTTTATTTGAGCAATTTTTGTGGTTTAAAAAGTTTAGTTTAAGAACACTTTAACTTGTTGAATTAAATTATTTGGAAGAATAATTTTAATTCAAAAAAATATAAGTATTAAGTTGATTCTAATTAGAAGATTAGTTTTGATTTAAATTTGATGTGTTTAAGAACTATTTGAGTATTAAGAACTTGGAAGAGTTTTTGTTATGTTCAAGTAAGGTTTTAAATCAAGTATAAGAAAAACTTGGAAGCGGAAGTTTTTGAGTAGATCTAATATTTGTTTTATTTGTTGATTAATTTGTGAAAATAAATTGGTCAAGACTTGCTTTTTGAACTATTAGAAAAATTGCTACTTATTGTGATTAAGGATTTGCATGTTATACAATTTATCATAATTTCCATACCTTTTTATTAACTCTTAAAATAAAATAACGAAAATATTTTTCTTTCTTTTATTATTTTCTTGCACAAGTTTCTATCTTCTTAAACAACCTCACCATACACACTCTTTTGCTTTAAATGGTTAAGCTTTGTAATAATTGCATTAAACAACTAACACTTGAGAATTGATTTGTGAAATTGTTTTGCTTAAGGCCAGTCTCCTTGTGTTCGACACCCTAAACTCAATTTCCACATATACACTTTGTGAATGAATTAGGGGACTTATAAATATCTTTGTTAACACGTGATTACACCACGACATATTTTTACGTAGTTACAAAATGGCGCTGTTGCCGGGGAGACGGCTTTAATTAAGTTGAAACTAACCCACTAATCTTTTCTCTAGTGTTGTGTCTCTCTTATTTTGAAGATTTTTAGGACAAAAGATGAATCAGAAAGGCAAGATATGAGATGGCGGGAAGGCAAACTTGGAGTGGATGGCCCAGTGAGGGCTATCCATGGCAAAACACGGAAGGCTACATCCAGCAAGCACAACCTTCCTATGGGCACTCTTACGAGCAAGGAGGTTTCTTTAACCACTGCTCCATCATGGAGCCGAGGGATGATATGTTGAACCAAACCTGGGGTTTCGAACGTCAGGTGAACCTCCAAAACTCTTACACGCCCACCACACCAACCCATTCATCCCAACCTTACCTCCACCCAGACGAGTACTATCCTCCAAACCAAGACTATCAACAACCTCAAATTTTTTTGAAGACAAATGGCTTGACAAGATGGACCTCTTCAAGAAACAAGAAACGGTTCTCAGATATGTCGAACTAGGTCATGGAGATATTCAACAGATGAGAAAGCACCATCCAAACTCATCATGATGAAGCTTGCCATTGTGATGATGGTCTTAGGGTCTTTGAAGAAGAGGAAATTGGGGAATCTCTTTGTGATGAGGGTTCAAGGGTTTTTGAAGAATTAGGGGTTGATATTTCTCAAGGTAATGAGGAGCAGAAAATGTTCAAAAGGGGGGAACTTGAGGAAAAAGAGGACGCCAACTTTAAGTTGGACGAATATTTGTGTGATGGGGAATGTGCGTCAAATGGAGATTTTGGGATTGTGTTTTGTGAAAACTCGAGTGATGTGGAATGTGAATCAAAAGGGGAGTCAATCGTTGACTTTTATAAGGTCTCAAGCGATAGGGAATGCGAGTCATGTGATGACTCACTGGTTGAACCTTTCGACGAGTTGAGTGCCACCAAAACCCAAGAATTGGTTAAAGAAATTATAAATATGTTTGAGAAACTATGGTCGAGCACGAGGAAGAGTCAAACCATGATTCAAAGGTTGAAAATTGGGACGAACCGACCAACCCAAAACTCAAGAAAATTCCACAAAATTTCCCAAAATCTATCTCTTGCCGAACTATACATTACACTGAGCTTGTGATAAGCGGTGTGATGTATGTCGACCTTCCAACCAACCAGGGAGTGCAATGGGGCATTGACTTGCCTCTCTCAATGAAATCCAACCCCAAACTCCTTTCAAAACCAGAAAGACCATGTTTTTGCGAGAACAACGGCAAATGGCAACGCAGGCCGATTCTCTTACCACTGTGTGAGCTTCTCCAAGAATTTGCTCACATTTATGACCCTTTCGAAAGAGGCTGATGCAAATGCGTCGGGCTCGAGATGTTAAACGGGAGCACTTGGCGAGAGGCAACTCGTCATGTCAGGTCGTATTTTTCTTTTTATCTTTTATTTTTTTCTTTTCACAAAACGTCTTCATTTACACTTAAACTTGAAAAAGTTTAAGTGTGGTGAGGGTGATTTTGCACAAAATCCTTGAATACTTTCAATTTACACAAATTCTTGAACTTTTCTCATGTACATATAAAAGATTAAGTGTGGTGATATTGATTTTGTGCAAAACCAAGTTTTGTAATCTTTTTTCGTGTCCAAAAAACTAAAAATAATAAATAAATAAATAAAATATAAAAAAAAACTCATAAAATTTAAAATTTGGTTTTTATTTTATTTTCCTTATTTTTGTAAATAAGTTGTTCATTTTTGTAAATACACTATCTTGCTTGGATTTGTAATTAAATAAAAAGACTTTTAAAAGAAAAGTGAAAAAAGGGTTTTGGAAAAAAAGAGTTTTGAAACCAAGTCCTTCGAGCAAAAGTTTTTGAAAAGTCTAGGATTTTGAAAAATGATGATAATATTTTTGAAAATTTTTAAAGGGCATTAAATTATTTGCCATAATATTTCAAATTCCATCTCATTCCATCTGTAATATCCATGTAAAGTCCTATTAATGGTTTAAAAATTACACAACGTGTTCATCTCCTCAATATTTTATGACAAAATATAATGTTTCCATCCTTTAGTGCTGTATTTAAATTTTTCGAAATTATCTCTACTTTTCAAACGGTGGTCTCGTGAAATGTCTAATTTTTATCAGCTCTTTGAAACTTGTTGAAGACCTACCACCCATTTTCTAGTACAAAAACGTATTATTTTTACAAATACTTTTTATATAATATGCTACACCTAGTCTTATGGTGACCCTCAAGGGTGTACGACGCGAGAGATAGTTCTTAACGCTCGGTTACAGGCAATCCAACTTGCATGGTACCAAGTAGCTGGGTATCAGTGATAATGAATCCTTGGTATTCATAAGGAAGGGCCCGCTGCATGGCCTCGAATCCGAGTATGCTAGAAGTGACCAGAGGGATATGATCCGCCGCAGAGTGACAAAGGCCAGGGTAGCAGATTATTAAAAAATAAAAAATAAAAAATAAAAAGAAATACAAAAATACAAAAATAAAATAATAAAAAAATTAAAAAATTAAAATTAAGAAAAAATATATATAAGAAAAAATATATATATATATATATATATATATATATATATATATATATATATATATATATATATATAATAATAAATATAAAATATAAATCAAATAATAATTATATATATGTATGTACATTTTAAAGGAAATAATGCTTTTTAGTGTTATTGGACACAATTTTGTGCTTGTGATTGGGTGTGTGAACTTTCAATCTGTTTCAAAGGGCGAAGTGAAATTTAGCTGAAACTTTTGTGCGAGAATTAGGGGGTTAAAGTAGAAAATTTTTCTTAGGGCACTAGTTTATTGAAAATGGATAATTGGGATAAAAGATTGGCGAGTTGAGACGACCTTGAGATTTTTAAATTATTAATGGACATTCATCGTAATGATCATCCCATTACGGATGACGTAGGATCATATTAATGTATGCAGTTTCACATACAGGAATCCATGGTGACCTCAGGTCATAGGAACAAGCATACTATTCATATGAGAATCACTAATGACATATACCATGCATATTCTCATAGTGTGGTCAGTCCAGTACGTGTTCTCTAACACGTACCTATATTCCAGGCTTGACATCTCTATGTCCATGATCAGCGGAACATGATCATCAAGCCTACGAATATACTAGTGTGGATATGTAGCTTCTTACCTGAAGTATGTCTATCTCTATAAACATCCTACATATCACTAGGGACAGTTTAGAATGTCTTTCGTTGGTTCACAGTTCTACTATCAGAATCACGTATTCTGATGACGTGAACCCGAAGTGTCATTCTTAGTTGACATAAGATTTACATTCACAACGCATACACACAGATATATAAGAAACAACCTTTATTGAATAAATAATAATGTCTTAATACATAATCCATTTCCTAGAACAAATTCATTTGGCCTAGGGCACTAATCCTACAGTTTATCTCTATAAACATCCAACATATCACTAGGGACAGTTTAGAATGTCATTCGTTAGTTCACAGTTCTACTATCAGAATCACGTATTTTGATGATGGGAACCTGAAGTGTTATTCATGGTCGATCTAATATATGTAAATATAGTAGTCACTCATACACTCATTCATATATGAACTGATTAAACGTGTTTCTCATAATCTAATCTCTAGTCCAACACTTTGGTCTAGGGCATAATTCCTTCACCTTCTCCTTCCTAAAGATTGACTCCGCGAACTTCCTTACTCTTCCTAGGGATGAAGAACTGATCGCTTATTTATCTCCAAAGTAATAGATCTCTACTCGTAACCACGCGAACTTCAGACAAATGGAATTATCGGACTCGGCCAGGTGAGTTCGGAAATACTTTCCGAAAATACCTCACAAAACTCTCTCTCTATTTCCGTATCACGATGCCTCTAAAGCTTGAGAATTGTATCTATTATTCAGAGGGGTTGCCTCTCTATTTATACTAGAGAGGAAGGCGAATGATTGCTCGTTACCATAACTAGAATCCTAATTTTACGCCTATTCCGTTCCGAACGGACCAATTCCATTTCAAACGGAGTAGGTATTTCCGTGTATAAAATCTTGGCAGCCAAGGAAGCACAATTACCATATCTGTTCTGTTCAGAATGGAACTGTTCCGTTCCGAACATAATAGTGCTTTTTTGCACAATAAATTGTCCAATAATTGATTATATCGTTCACCAATTTATACATCACATGTATAACTGGTTTGAAGAATTTTTATCTCTTATGAATAAAGTACATTGTGTGACCGTGTAGGTTCCTTTTAACGCTGATAACGATCTTCTAAAGAGCGTATGTCATGAGTAATCTCTAGACTGATGTCAAGACTACCCATGTTAAATGAAATGATCCGCGATCATAAACCTATCTGAATAGACATTTGATTGTTCTTTTTGTTCTACTATATATGTCTTGATCACAAGGCAATGGTAATATGTCATCCTTGAGTTTGATCAATGTCACTTTCCTGATTTAGAATTGGGCTGAGTAAATACAAAATAATATTAACACATGTTAATCCATCTTGAACGTAGCCATGCATTTTCTTTAGTTCTAGTTTCATCAGGGGGCCAGAGATATCTCCTTCTTGACGAGAGGAACAAATCTCATCTTGGTCACTCAGAATCCTCATCATGATTCAGTACATACCTAATGATGACCCTAATGATCAACCCATTACGGATGACGTAGAATCATGTTAAAGTATGCAGTTCCACATACAGGAATCCATGGTGACCTCAGGTCGTAGGAACAAGCACACTATTCATATGAGAATCACTAATGATATATACCATGCATATTCTCATAGTGTGGTCAGTCCAGTACGTGTTCTCTAACATGTACCATATTTCAGACTTGAAATCTCTATGTCCATGATCAACAGAACATGATCATCCAGCGTGCGAATATACTATTGTGGATATGTAGCTTCTTACCTAAAGTATGTCACTATAAACATCCTATATATCACTAGGGACAGTTTAGAATGTCATTCGTTGGTTCACAGCTCTACAAACAGAATCACGTATTCTAATGACGTGAGCACGAAGTGTCATTCATGGTCGATATAAAATATGTAAATGTACATTCACAAGTGTAACGACGTGAAAACTTGTCGTTTGTGTAATCACGTGTTAACAAAACAATTTATATTTATCGTAATTAACCAAAAAAATTGTATATGTGGTATTGAGTTTTAGGGGTCGAATACTAAGAGGTGTGGCCTTAAATTTCAACTAACTAATCAAATTTTAGTTCTAGTATTCTAAGTTTTAAAGATTTAAGATTAGTTGTTTTTGAAATAATAAGAGGAATTAAAAGAAATAAGTAAGAATTTTTTATTTTTCAAATATTTAATTAAAGGTAGGGACTTGCATGATAATTTGTTTAAGCATGTTATCATTAACCATAAAATATTTTTGTTGTAATCTTAAGATTTGCAAATTAAGTTCAAATGTTTCAAGCTAAAAACACCTAATTAATGCATTAATTTAGATCTAAACACAAATCAGCCAATTCAATGTTCAAATACTAAACCTTCAATTAATTAAACAAACTTAGCCAAGTAGTTATTTAATTAATTGGTCACCAAACATTTATAATTTATAGATTTTAATCTAAACAACTTAGCCAAGTATTTAAATCAAATATTCAAAATAAATGTTTTATGACAACTTTCACAAATTCCCAAATCAAACCAATTAACACAATGTTTCAAACAAACTTAAACAAATCATCACATCCCTACGAATATTTACTCACTCATGTTCATAAAAACTATATTTACACAAGGTTTGAACATAATATTCATTCAAAAGAAAAATAAATAAGGAAAATAAAATCAAACCCCAAGAAAGAAGAGTCAAGTTAGAGTCCTTTCTTCTTGATTGACCTTGCCTCCCCTTCAACCCTTGCTCAAGCTAGATCAAGCGTCTTTCTCCTTGTAAAAAATTCAATCTCCCTTTCTACTAAAATTAGGGTTTTAAGCTTGTGGAAGAAGAAGAAGAATTTGTATGGTGTAGAAAATGATTGTGAAAATGGAGGTATGAATTGTATATTTTTTCTAGAGAGAGAAAGAGGGTTATTTTTATATATAGATTTGGCTTAGAAAATATTTGGAAATAAGCTTGTGGGACTAAAAATTGAGCTTGATCCGGATTTAATTTTGAGCAGTAATTTGGGAGATGTGTAGCACTCTTTTTCCTTCTTTTCTATTTAAATTCTGCTTGGGTGCAATTTTCTGTTGCATTTATCAATCCCCTCAACTCTATCCAAATTCAACGGTCTGTACACGTGTCACACGCGGATTGGGGCAGAAATAAACGGACCACTGGATAGAATGGAATCCTCGTACTGAGCCTTGTCAGCAACTGCAGAAAACGCGTGAGCTTTCAACTCCAATTCATGCAACTGGACAGTCCATTACCAATTTATCTATGCACTAATGATGAAATGGAGGTGTCCGTTCGGAAATTAATTGGAGTTGATAAGATCTTGTGATTCTGAAACACGTTTTGGGGTGATGAGATGCGCCACGTGTCGAGATATTATTGGATAGATCAAATCATCGTACAGGAATATATTCCTGCACATCGTACTAACGTGGCTCAATTGCAGAAAACGCGTAAGTCCTTCCTCTCTGATTCAGCGCAACAGATGGTCCAGTACTCTCTCTTTCATGTGTTAATACGTAAATGGAGGCGTGTAGTCTCAAAAGGACTGGAGGGAATTCTGGAAATGTGTTTCACCTGACGCGTTTTGTCACGCGTTAAGCAGCGATTGGGTCAGACGGTCTTACACCGAAAACCATATGAATTTGGATTCCTACGCTGGCTTCGTTTGAGGAGACAATACACCACGTGTCAAACTGTGATTTGCCCGTTTGTTAAGAATCAGTTGCACGGATTATCAGTACAAGAATGCTCCTCAATATAAGATAATCAATCACTGCACTCGCCACGTTTCAGTTCCTGATTGGTCTAGAGAGAAAATTCTGGAAAAATTAAAGGGAGGAATGGGGACACGTGCTGCATTCTAGAGAGAAAGTCATTTTTTGCGAGTTTTGTACCGTTGGATTCATATCGTCGTACTCTTCGATTTGACACCTAGCTTGACTTCTTTTGGGAAAGTTGACTTTTGGTCAACTCGGGGATTTCTCTAGGTTGACTTTTCGTCTTTTTGTGGATTTTGTAGATTTTGGCTTGAATGGTCGGCGGACAAGGGTTATAAGAATTTCGGAGAAACGTGTGTAGGATTTTCGCGTAGATTTATCGAGAATTCGAACATCTTTGGCCCATGATTTGCGAATCGGTCCTCTAAATATATTTTTCTTGATCTTTTTACCTGAAAAATCACACAAAAGTGTATTAAGAGTTTCAAAAGTATTTTTCCTCATTTTAAATCATTTTTCATACATTTTATGTGATTAAATTGTGAAATTTATATGATAAAACCCTAAAAATGTGTATAAAAATACACATTACAAATTTCACCACATTAAACCAAGCTTGTCCTCAAGCATAAATTTAAATCAAGTTCTAAGGTTTTTAGAATCAGTTTAAATTCATTTCAACTCGCCAATCTTTGCCATACTAATAGTTGTTTATTATAAAAATACACGAATGTCGGTGAATGTCCATTAATAATTTTAAAATTTCAAAGTCATTTCAACTCGCCAATCTTTTATCCCAATTATCCATTTTCCACAAAATAGTACCCTAAGAAAATATTTCTACTTTAGTCCCCTAAATCTCGCACAAAAGCATCAGCCAAATTTTATTTTGCCCTTTTAAACAGATTGAAAGTTCACACACCCAATCCCAAGCACAAAATTATGTCTAATATGACACTAAAAAGCATTTATTTATTTATTAAAAGGTATATACATATATATAATTATTATATTTTTTTATTTTATTTTTATTTTTTATTTTTATTTTTTATTTTTTTATTTTATTCATTCATCAACATTTTTTATTTATTTATTTTATTATATATATTTATTTATTATTTTATTATATATTTTTTTATTATTAATGGTCGGCGGACAAGGGTTATAAGAATTTTGTAAAAATTTCAATCTCCCTTTCTACTCTCTAAAATTAGGGTTTTAAGCTTAGGTCATTAATGGTGGAAGAAAAAGAAGAATTTGGATGGTGTAGAAAATGATTGTGAAAATGGGGGTATGAATTGTATATTTTTTTTAGAGAGAGAAAGAGAGTTATTTTCAAAGATAGATTTGGCTTAGAAAAGATTTGGAAATAAACTTGTGGGACTAAAAATTGAGATTGATCCGGATTTGATTTTGAGTAGTAATTTGGGAGATGTGTAGCACACTTTTTCCTTCTTTTCTATTTAAATTCTTCTTGGGTGCAATTTTCTGGGTGCATTTATCAATTTCCCTCAACTCTATCCAAATTCAACGGCCTATACACGTGTCACTAGAGGTGTAAACGGGGTGGATAATATCCGAATTCGAACCGTACCGTATCTGCAAAATATCCATATCCGAAAAAAAATATCCGTATCCGACGGATACGGATATGGATACGGATAATTTATACGGATATGGATACAGATATAATATCTATTTTATGAGGCGGATAAGGATACGGATACGGATATTATCCGTATCCGGATAATATTTCTATTCGGATATCCATTTTTATAAAACTCAACGTGAATCCATATCCATTAAATATTAATTTTCCTTTATTTCACAACCATATTGTTTTTCACCTTTCCTAATTTTCTTTTAATCCATCTTCTTGTATTTCTTTTCTCTTATTTGACAACCGATTTTCCATCTTTTACTATTCTTTTTTAATCACTATATTCAACTTAGACATGTTTTAACTCCTTCTCCATCTAACAAAATTCAAACCACCAAAGTTGTGACATTTATATTTTTGTATGGTTATTATATAGAAATAGTTGTATTTTTTTTTTTTTGTGTAGTTTGTCTATATAGAACAATTATAATATCTAGTATAATTTTGTACTTAAAATTTTATCCTCTAAAATCTATATTTATATAGCAATTTACTCCCCTATGTGTCACACGCGGATTGGGGTAGAAATAAATGGACCAGCCACGTGTCAGCTGATTACTGGATATAATGGAATCCTTGTACTGAGCCTTGTCAGCAACATCAGAAAACGCGTGAGCTTTCACCTCCAATTCAGGCAACTGGACAGTCCATTAACAATTTATCTATGCACTAATGATGAAATGGAGGTGTTCGTTCGGAAATTAATTGGAGTTGATAAGATCTTGTGATTTTGAAACGTATTTTGGGGTGATGAGATGCGCCACGTGTCGAGGTATTATTGGATAGATGAAATCATCGTACAGGAATATATTCCTGCACATCGTACTGACGCGGCTCAGTCGTAGAAAATGCGTAAGTCCTTCCTCTCTGATTCAACGCAACAGATGGTCCAGTACTCTCTCTTTCACGTGTTAATACGTAAATGGAGGCGTGTAGTCTTAAAAGGACCGGAGGGAATAATGGAAACGCGTTTCACCTGACGCGTTTTGACACGCATTAAGCAGCGATTGGGTCAGACGATCTTACACCGAACAACGTACGAATCTGGATTCCTGCGCTGGCTACGTTTCAGGAGACAACACACCACGTGTCAAACTGTGATTTGCCTGTTTGTTAAGAATATGTTGCACGGATTATCAGTACGAGAATGCTCCCCAATATAAGGCAATCAATCACTGCACTCGCCACATTTTAGTTGCTGACTGGTCTAGAAAGAAAATTCTAGAAAAATTAAAGGGAGGAATGGGGACACGTGTTGCATTCTGATTGGTTGATAGAGGGTTTGACTTGGTCAAAAGTTGACTTTGACCAATATTGACCAGATTTTATATCGCATTTTCTGGGAGTTCTAGAAAGTCATTTTTCGCGAGGTTTGTACCGTTGGATTCGTATCATCGTGCTCTTTGATTTGACACCCGGTTTGACTTCTTTTGGGAAAGTTGACTTTTGGTCAACTCGGCGATTTCTCGGGGTTGACTTTTCATCTTTTTGTGGATTTTGTAGATTTTGGCTTGAATGGTTGACGGATAAGGGTTATAAGAATTTTGAGAAACGTGTGTAGGGTTTTCACGAAGATTTGTCGAGAATTCGACCATCTTTGGCCCATGATTTGCGAATCGGTCCTTTATTTGTAGTTTGACTTTTAGCCAAGTCCTCCAAATATATTTTTCTTAATCTTTTTACCTGAAAAATCACACAAAAGTGTATTAAGAGTTTCAAAAGTAATTTTTCCTCATTTTAAATTATTTTTCATACATTTTATGTGATTAAAGTGTGAAATTTATATGATAAAAACCCTAAAAATGTGTATAAAAATACACATTACAACAACCCATACACACAGATATATATAAGAAACAACCTTTATTGAATAAATAATAATGTCTTAATACATAATCCATTTTCTAGCATAAAATACGTTTGCTCCTTCAAGCCTAAAAATAAAAAATTGAAAAGGGAGCTCAATCGACCAAAGAATGATCGAGGAAGTGCATTTATGTACTAAGACTACTCCATGGTTAAAAGTCCTAAAATTCGAACTTTTAAAAGTTTTAGCAACAATAATAAGTTTCATTATTTTTACGATTCCCGGCAAAGTTATGAAAATAACCTCAGTTTCACTACTAAACAACTTTATAAAAGAGGTTCAAATTGTTATTTTTATGAAATAGTCGATACACACGTTCCAAAAAAAAATTTAATTTAATGGATCATAAAATCGAGCTCTCAAATATTTCACTAAAACACATCAAAATTATTATTTTTCAAAATCAAATGTTTTAGTGTCAAGTCGACCGATCTGAGGTTAAGGAAAGACGAATTTTCATACCATTACAATTTTAATTTCCTAAAGAGTACTGATAAGACCTTGAGTCCTACTTGTACGTTTTACAACTATTGTTGCAAAATCGGTCATATCTCTTTAGAGTGTCCTTTGCGCAAAACAAGTACTTCACTGAAGTACATGTGGGTTGCGGAAAGATATCAACATTGAAAATAATTCCTCATTAAATGAAGAGAAACCGAAGTCCAGCTAGATGCCTCGATCCCCCCCCACACACACACACAAATTTAAAATAGTCATATTCTAAGAGTTAGTTGTAGTCAAGTTTTGCCTTGACAGTTTAACTTGTGGGTCGAGAAAGTTTTTATTTAAAATATAGGAAAGTTAGACAACTTGATGGTAACTAATCATGAAATGTGGATAATCGACGCGACTTTCATCATCCTGCAAATAAAGGATAAGTGGAGAATTGGTCGAGTCGGCTCATTGGATCGAAGCCAAAAATATTTTCGCTAAGTCACAAGCATCTTCTCATATTATCCGACACTTGGTCGAGGTTATGTAATTCTTGTCAAAGCTTAATTCTTTTTTCTCATTATAAATTATATTTCGATAATTTATGTCTTCTATATTATTGTTTTTGAACTTTATTTAAAAGATTATATGCACATTTCAATAATATAAAAATGATTTTTCAAAAGTGTAAAACATTGATCATTTGTTTTAAAATTTTGTTTAAATGTGTTATTAGACTCAGAGGGAGCATCTAGTTAGGTGGAGGTTTGTTCTCTCTCGTTTGATGATCCATTTTGATGGTTTTTCAAAAAGTGGGAGAAGATATGAAACTCTATATTTTACAGAATTGCTTTGAGAATCATCAAAAGGCGGAGATTGTTGTTCTCGGTTTGATGATGTTTAAAACAATTCCATAGTATTAATCATGTTTGAGTTTCTTGTATAAGATCAAGAAATTATCAAGTTCGAGCCGATGTGCAAGTTATTCATCTCGATCAGATTAGAAGTCATCGAAGAGTTACATTGCGTTTTAAGTTTTCAAGACTCTTTCGTGGCGTTCTAGAGTTGAAGCTCTTCTTTGTTTTGAGTTTGTTTTGTGTTTTTTGGTTGATTAATTAAACCAAAATCTAGAAAAAAAATTTCAGTTTTTCAGCCTTATTCCGTTTTGACTTGGGCTGTGAATAATAATATTTTGTCCTTATAATGATAGAGAACTATAAATGATCGCTTGTTTTGCTCTTTTTAGGAACTCATATGCCGTTATCTAAATTTTTAAATTAATCATGCTAGACGGATGATTGAAACAACTCACCTATAAAAATGTGGAAATAAAAACATGTATCAAGAAAGAATCATGCTTTTCAAATGGTAAATGTATTTTCTTGCAATATCAAACTTGCATGAGTAAACATGTATATTGTGAAGTGAAGAAAGGAGATTATTAAGGACGTTTGCTACATGCATTGATGAATTCAATTTGTATGAATTACTCACGTGTTTTGTTTTGCGAGTTTGGGGATTTCTATTACGTTCTACTTTTTATTTCTATTAGTCCTCTAGTCTTTTATTTAATTATAAAATATACTGATAATAATAACAATTATTATAAGTTTACATTTTCTGTTAATGCAAAAGACACAGCATGTTTGATTTGAAGAGTGCTATAAATTGTTTATATACATGAATTAGGAATCTTGTGCATGAAAAAAACTGAAAGTTGCCTGCTAAAAGTTACTAGTTTTACATATTTAATTACCAAAATTTTGATACTTTTCCAACTGCTATATTGTTAATTTAGTATTTTTTGAATCAAATTTCGAATAATTATATGAATAACAAAATTGAACATTGAATTGATAACAAAAAAATTATATTGCTTATTGACAATATTGTTATATTATTAAACTTCAATACTAAAATTTCTGAAAACATCAAATTCTATTATTCTAATTATACTCTTGAGAAATCCATGCTATGAGCGACTTCCCAAATCGGCTTCCCATCGTGTGCTTGCCTCTCCTCTAGTGCAACTAAGAAGAGTTGGACGTCTGTGAGTGTGATACATAGAACAAATAATATTTGTTATATATAGTAATTATACTTTAATCATTTAAAATAATTGTTCTATTGACACAAAATTTGATCTTAGCTCGCATGGTGCTGAGCCACCAACTTACCAGTGTGCATGGCTTTTATTCACCAATTTCCACAAATAAATTATTTGTGCTTTTAAATGATTCGTATTTGGCATTATTATTTGATATAATAAATGACTTTCTGATTAGTTAAGAGAAGAAAAATAGATAAAAATAATGTCCTAATATCTCTACTTTATAGGTGGATTTGAATGTGTTAGAACTGATAAGGCGTCGAAATCAGAAAGCAACATAATGAATGAAGCATGAAAAAAATTTGTTTGGACTTTGAATGAGGCAAAGAGGTCATCTACTAAAAAAAAATAGCAAATATCAAATAATTTAATGCCAAAATAGAATCTGAGGAATGATTGTGTGGCTTCATTCATCAATTCCCACAAATATCTCATTTATTTACGCTTTTAAATAAATTTGTATTTTGCATTATTGTTTGATATCTAAATGACTCTCTGATTAGTTAAGAGAAGAATCAACATGAGGTAGAAAGTAACCAGTATATTGGTAAAGAAAAAAAATAGTAATATAAATAAAAAAAGCATTATATGACTTTAAAAGATATAACAATGTAAATAATGTATGATATTGGTACCAAAAAAATCTAAAACATATACAAATTTCTAGAAGCTAATGAATTGTCTTAGTTATTTATGAGCTTTGTAATTAGAATGTCAGTGTATATTGATGGACACATGAATGTTCCATGTGTGACTGGTGTCGGCTCGACTTGTTGATTGGTTTTGACTGGTGCTGAATCGGCGGCTAGTATATCTGATGTGAAAATTTTTTCTCTAAAGAACAATCCCACGACCATGAGCACTAACTAAAATTAGAAAGAAAATTAAAGAAAACCGTAACCACAAATAGAAAGATGATGGCGAAAGCGAAGCAGGGCCTTAGGAGACAACTAACAATGTAAAGAACCCTAATTGAATGAAACAATCAAGTCTGATCCACATCCGAATCGATCGATAAAAATATTGGTTTTCCTCAAAACATCAATTTTTGAGTATAATGCGGTGGTTTCTAATTGGAGGATGCGTCTAAGTGTGGAAGGAGACAATTCGAAATTGTATAAAAAGGTTCAGGTTATTCTATTTGGTGGTTCGGGATGAGACCTGTTAAAAACCATCATTGTTCGATTAAATGCCTCATAGTGTGATTTAGTACAAGAGAGGTGTCTAGTAGGGTTTCCTTTATGGATGGACATGTCCAGTTTTGGCTTAAAGCCATTTGTAGATGACCTAATAGATTGGCTGATGCAGAATATGACTTGATCAGTGAAGAGGTCAAGACTGGTTGGAAATTACTAAATAATTTCCACCATAAAATGGGTTTTAGAAAAGAGTAACAATTGATGCATATGTGTACCGCTACATGGCTCAAAACAGTATAGCAAGCATACACAAAACACAATTCAATAACTTAAAATCATTTACGTGCAACTTAATAAACCAAAAAACCCGAATACACCATTTAAATTTACTCAAGTTTTCATTCAGAAAATAACATAAAATCATTTACCTGCAACTTAATAAACCAAAAAAAACCAAATTTACCATCTAAATTATCCTCTATGAACACCACCACAAACATTTCCAATTATCAATTCCCAAACAAAAATATCTTAAAAACCCAAAACACTATTTATCTGATAAATTAACGAATAAATTATTATGCATCGTTAAGGCATATTTACCATCTATCTTAAATACTTCTTCCTTTGGGCCTTCTCACGTTAGTCTTCCTTCCCTGTAGGTGCCTTTTTTCTCTTGCCATTTTCCCGTTCTTCATTGCTTCTTCTTCTATTGCCTTCTTCCTTCCTCCTTTGCCCACGGCATTTGGTTCATTGGTTTTAGAGGTTCAAAAATGGAATCGACTACCCATCCTATGGGAACAATGGTGTTACTCCTGACTTGCATCACTCTCTGTATCTCCTGCTCTTCTCTTGCGAGTACCTCCATCACTTCTTCTCCTTTTTTTGCCTGGTTCGACTGAGCCCATGACATTACTTCTTCTTCTTTTTTTGCCTTGTTCGACTGAGCCAATGAAATCACTTCTTCTTCTTCTTCTTCACTTTTTGCCTTCTCTTCTTACTGAGACCATGACATCACTGCTGAGTTGAGGATCTTTTGATCGGTTGGCTCCAAATTGAACAGTCCTGCTGCACAAGAAATAAAAATAAAGGAAATACATGTTTAGATCAAATTACGAAAAAAAAAGACTTATAATAAAATGGGAAATTTGCAGGAAAGCCCTTGCATTATGCCTAAATTACAAAAAAGTCCCAGCATTATTGAAAATTGCAAAAATGCCCCTCTATTCTTGGTAAATTAAATTCCTTAAAAAACCTCACATTTCATAAATTGACAAACACTCACTTCACCTTTCAGACTCAACGAGGCTAAAGACCGAGGGCTGGAGGGGTATTTTTTGTAATTTTCGCAAAATTGCAAAAAAGCCCCTCTATCCTTGTGTTAATTTTCGCACAATAACTTAATTGTATAAAATGGTTCAGGTTATTCGAAAATTAATTCAAACTAAACTGCCAATCAAGTTATTTGTCGAATATTAACACAAGGATAGAGGGGCTTTTTTGCAATTTTCGCACAATGCAGGGGGCTTTTTTTGCAAATCTGCAAACTAAAATTGTAGTACCTTCTTGCACGCCAAATTCAAATAACACGGACATCATTTGTGAATTTTCGGCCTGTCAAATCAATTTTTATATCAAAATAATATTTGCGCAAAAAAAATAAATAAATGCAATTAGAATGAAATTAAAATTTTTAAATACCCTCAATTTCAAATGTGCATTCTCCCTTTCTTCGAAGACGTCCTGCAATTTTGAGTCATGTTAACACACACACAACACAGAAAAAATGTATATACTTTACTAACAAACCTTCAAAACTTTATTCTCATTCTCAAGCTCAGCGGCTTCTTTGCTTACTTGTAGAGCTTTTTCTAACTCTTTGTTAAGATTCCTTCCTTCTTTTTCCTTCTCCTCCTAACAACAAAAGAAAAAAAATACATTTTTTAATTAATACATACAAACACACAACCGCAAACAGAGAGATTTTATGTCACGTTAATGTACCTTTAAAATATTTTTCTCCTTCTCAAGTTGTCTAGCCAGCTCAGCAGATTCTTTGCTGGCCTCCAGTGTTTTCTCTAACTCTTTGTAAGGCTTTCCGGTTTCTTCTTCCATCTCGACCTGATAAAGAAGGAAAAGAGTACATTTTTTAATTAATACAAACAAACACACACACAAACAGACAGAGAGAGAGAGTTTATAACTTCAATAGTTTATTGTTGTTTTGAAGCTGGCTTATAAGCTCAGCTGCTTGTTTGCTCGCCTCTAGCGCTTTTTCTAACTTTGCATAGAGTTTTCTTAGTTCTTCTTCCTTGTCGTCCTACCAAAAGAAAGGAAAGATGTGCGCTTTTTAAGTGTACCCATAAATATATATATATATATATATATATATATATATATACACAGAGAGAGAGAGAGGGAGTACCACCAGGGACTTCTTTTCATCCAGGAGTTCGTCCAGGAGTTTTGTAGCCCCTTTGGTAGTCTTGCAGAGTTGTTCGTAATTTTGGCGCATTTCTTTAAACTCGGCTTTCTTCTTCTCCTAACATAAGAAGAACAAAAAGGTGCATTTTTAAGAAAAAAGAAAAAAAGACCAATTGAATAAACCTCTTTTCTAAGAAAATTAATTAGTTTATTACCCGTAGGTGCTTCTCAGTTTGTTCACGCGCTTGCAGCGCATAAAATTGTTTCCTAAGTATGCGGTCAGCAGCCTACAAATGAATTAAACAGATAAATCTGATATGTATTTAAACTTGTTTCCTAAGTATGCGTTCAATCATGAAATCGTTACTTATTGGGCAAAATTGGATGAAATACAGGAAAAATTAGAGAGAGAAAGCGTATAATGTTTTTAATCAATGAAATTTCAGTACCATCTTTTCTGTTTGTATTTTGGATACGAGCTGAGACGCTTTGTCCGCAGCCTCTTCTAGGTCCTTATTCCTCTGTTGTAACATGCCAACCTCTTTCAGAAGCGTACTTTGAGCAGCCTACAAAGTAATTGAATTGACGTACATTCATTGCACTAACGGATTGACCTATACAAGTTACTAAATTAAATCTTGAAGCAAAAAAACCTACAATTCGTTCTTCTCTGATTCAAGTTTGACCAAGAGGTTAGATGCCGCACTTGCAGCATGTCGTGGTTCTTCCAGGTTTTTATTCACATGATTTACATGTTTTTGCATCTGATCCTGAAATAAGAAGAAAAAAGAAAATTCTTTTTATTATAGTGAGAAGGATTAAATTGATTTTAAGTTGTTTGAAAAAAGTAAATTATTCTTATGTTGAGGTGTTTCTCGTGTAATATCAGAGAGGGGGAGACCTTGAGAGATGCAATCTCAGTTTCCAATTTTAGATTAACCTCCTTTGATTTATATCCAGAACTTATTTCCTCTTCTAAGCAAGATATTAACTTCTTCACGTCTTTTGCCTGCTGAGCCTAACAGAAAAAAAAAAAAAAAACAAGCATGCCTCAATAATAAACAAACGCCCATTTTAGTCATTTTTAATTATTTGATGGTAAACAAAACAGGGGATATTGTAGCCAGGTTAATACAACGCCAAAAGGTGGCAACTTGAGCATCTGTTCTATTCAAGTTGGCTTTTGATTATTTTGGACCAATTAGACTTATAATTTGGCATAAAAAGGTCAAACATTAATAACCATGTTGACTTGACAGTTTAATTTTACAAATCTAATTAAAATTAAATAATAGCTATTGCAATTAATACACCAGCTCTTTCCTTTCCTGCACTGTTTTCAGCTTGTCACAAAACAAACAATACACTAACAAAATCTTTTACTTAACATCTAGTATTATCAAATCCAGAAAATAAAGAACTGAGAGCGGACATATAAATGATTAACAAACAAACAAACGCCTCACTCATTAAAGAAAAGGAATCTGAACTCCTGACACGAATTTAAAGAAAGAGAAGAAAATTTCTGAAATTCACGAAAGTGCATAAAAAAGAAAGATGTGTAACCAGTAGCGCAACAGCTTCTTCTCTGATCCTCTCTTGCATGACAGCTTTGGAGACGAAGAAAAGCGATTTGATCCTGCTCGCCAAGAAAAACGCAAAGCTGACACATACGATCGGTATAGCCAGTTCGGAACTATTATTAGCTCCTCCAAAAAGTTCTTTATTCAAACAGCTTCTTGACCCGCTTCTGCTGCGGCTATATACTCTGCTTCTGTTGAAGAATCTGCTACAGTACATTGCTTGAAACTCTTCCATGTCACTGCGCCTCCATTTAGGCAAAATAAATAACATGATTGCGATTTAAAGTCATCTGAGTCTGTCTGGAAGCTTGCGTCGGTGTAACCTTTTACAACGAGCTCGTCTTCCATACCTTCATAGACTAGGAACAGGTCCTTACTTTTTCGTAAGTACTTAAGGATTCTTTTAACAGCTATCCAATGACTTTCACCTAGATTAGACTGAAACCTGCTTGTTGCGCTCAATGAGTATGACGCATCTGGTCTAGTACATATCATGACATACATGATAGATCATATAGCTGAAGCATATGGGATCTTATTCATGCGTCTTCGTTCCTGCTCACATGTAAGACACTGTGTCTTACTGAGAGAAACGTCATGTGACAAGGGCAAATATCCTTTCTTCGATTCTTGCATTCTGAACCATTTCATGACCTTGTCTATGTATGTACTTTGACTCAGACCTATAAGTCTTCTAGATCTATCTCTGTAGATCCTGATTTCTAGCACGTAGGAGGCTTCTCCTAGGTCTTTCATCGAGAAATTATCTCCCAATCATTTCTTGACATTCAATAATATCGGGGCATCATTTGTCATGAGTAATATGTCATCTACGTAAAGCACCAGGAATACTACCATGCTCCCATTGAACTTTATGTAAACACAAGGCTCACCTTCACTTTTCGTAAAACCAAAACTTTTGATGACTTCATCAAAATGAAGTTTCAATCCATCGACGCTTACTTCATCAAAATTGTTCATGACGAATCCTACTAGATCTACATTGAGTATGTTGTATTTCAAGCTCGCCAACTCTTTGAGAGCTTGTTTGTTCCTTCATCATACGTTCTGCGACTATAGGTGGGTCTCGAATTTTTTCGAGTTGTACTTTGCTCCCAGTGCTTCTCATAGAGACAAACTCTCTTTCCAAGAAGGCTCCATTGCGAGCAACAAACACTTTGTTCTCTAATGGGTGGTAAAAGTAATATTCTTTAGTTTTCTTAGGATATCCCACAAACATGCACTTATTAGATTTGGGTCCGAGTTTATCGGGAAACTGACGTTTGACATAAGTCTCACATACCCAAATTTTAAGAAAAGATAACTTGGGGATTTTTCCCATCCATATCTCATATGGTGTCTTTTGAACCGCTTTGGATGGAATCCTGTTCAATATGAATGCGGCAATCTCAAGAGCATAACCCCAGAAAGACATTGAAAGAATCATATGACTCATCATCGAACGAACCATATCCAATAAGGTTCGATTCCTCCTCTCAGACACTCCATTCCGTTGAGGAGTTCCTGGATAAGTCAATTGCGAAACTATTCCACATTCTCTGAGATGATCTTCAAACTCCTGACTCAGATATTCGCCTCCTTGATCCGATCGAAGTGCTTTAATCTTCTTGCGAAGTTGATTTTGTACTTCATTTTTAAATTCTTTGAACACTTCAAAAGAATCGGACTTATGTTTCACTAGGTAGACATAACCATATCGACTAAAGTCATCCGTAAAAGTTATGAAGTACCAATACCCACCTCTATCTGGCATACTCATGGGTCCACATACATCAGTATGTATGAGTTCTAACAAGTCATTGACCCCTTCACCAACTTTTGTGAAGGGTTTCTTAGTCAACTTTCCAAGTAAACAAGACTCGCACGTCTCAAATGATTCCAAATCAAATGAGTCTAAAAAATCTATGAGAGTGGAGTTTAGAAATGCATCTTTCATTTATATGGCCTAAGTGACAGTGCCAAAGGTATATCGTATTTGAGTCATTCGGTTTGAATCGTGTAGTGTTAATGTTATATATGGACTTATAATTCTCTTTCTTAAGATCTAGCACGTAAAGACCTCTTTCTAATTGAACATTTCCATAGAAAAGATTATCTTTTAAGATAGAACAATTATTATTCTAAATAACAAATTTATAATCATACAAAGCTAGACTAGAAATAGAAATAATATTTCTGTTCATAGCAGGTACAAAATAACAATTATTAAGTACTAATACAAGTCCAGTAGACAAAGTCATGTTGGGTTTCTACCGTTCATAACGCAGTGAAAAAATAAATAATGAAACAAAATCGAATTCGAAACCCAAAAGAAGGATCCGTGAATTACAATTAAATCAAAGAAAAGTTCATAACTTTGTACCTTCCGATTACGCTTAATCCGTGATGATCGAAAGAGAATTCGGTTGACGTTTTTCTTTGCCGATTCCAAACCGGTTTTCAAACTGATTCTTTGTATGTTTCTACTAACCGGTCTCAGAAACCGATCTCCAAGCGATCTCCAAACGAACCGATTTTCCAATCAAACCGATTCTCCAAACAAATCGATTCTCCAAACAAACAACGGTTTCAACCCGAATCACAAAGACGCCGCACTTCGCTTCGTCCTCTACCGGTATCCACACGAACAACCCCTTTGAACGGATAAAGAACGATATATGCTAGTATTCGTTTTTCATTTTTCTCACAGAAATAACAAGAAAATAATTTCCGGATTTTTTTCTCTCCTTTTGTCTCACAAAAGTTGGACGAAAATAATATGCCTTCATCAATCATTTTGGGGTGTCTATTGTGCCTATATAATCCATAAGTTTCATATCCAATGTGCATGGTAACTATGTAACCATATATGCAACACACATTATCATATAAGATGTAGGATTGGATGTGTCACTTGACTATATAGCTCTTCATACAACTTATCACATAAGTTATGATTTTTCCGTTACGTCTCAATAGCTGTTCTTTGTGTGTGACTCTGTAGGTTTACTTCATGTTGGCAATAATCACAACGGATTATAAATCATGAGCAAGTATGGATGATTCCATCAAACCTAATTTATGTTCATGCATTGTATCCCTTTTTTACACGATATCTATATCGTCCATAACGCATGATATGCGTCAACCTTACGTTGGTCGATAAATATTTCTTGACACCAAATTTGATTGAATATGAAATGACATTAATAACTCCTTATTAATTCATTCGAGCACGGCCGTGCGTTTCTTCAATCAAATCATCAAGAGGCCTAAAGATATCTCTCTCAATTTATGAGAGGAGCAAATCCTATCTTAATTAAACTTTTTCCTCCGCATAATTCATTATATACCTAATTATAATCTTTATGACCGCCTGGTTAAAGATGATATTAGATTATATTAAAGTATAAAATTTCTCATGTAGGAAACTGAGATAATCTCAAGTCTAAGGATTACAGATACATTCTTTATTGAGAATAACTAATGACACGAACCATGTAGTATTCTCACTGTAGGTCAATCCAGTATATGGTCTCTAACATATACTTATGTTAATGACTTAATAACTCTTATTCATGATTAGAAAAACGTGACCATCAGTCAACTAACATACTATTGTCCATTTATAGCTTATCATAGAGTATGTTTGTCTCACAGACATCCTATGAATGATCAGGGACGGTTTAGAATACCATTTCATAATACTTTATAGTTTTACTATCAAATTCACATACTTTGATGATATAAATCTAAATATCATATTCAAGATTCATTTTAGTAATAAGAATAAAATAACCAATACGCATTTATTATATAAAATATCTCTAAATAAACACAATGTTTGTTTAACACAATCCATACATCTAGGTCTCAAATATATTGGCCTAGGGCATTCTACTAACAAGTCAATAAATAAGTTCCTAGGGCTAATGCAGCAACTCTTGCTCCATTTCCCACACGCAGGTCGACTTCGTCCTTAGCTAATCTTCTACTCTTCTGTAGTCTCTGCACATCATTACAAACGTGAGTACCACATCTGGTATCCAATACCCAAAATTTAGGAGTAAGTGAATTAGTTTCAATAATAAAAAATACCTGAAGCGGTAGTCACACTACCCTTTTTGATTTCATCATGATAGAGTTTGCAGGTTCTCTTCCAATGGCCAACCTTGTTGCAATGGAAGCAAACTCCATCCTTGTCTTTCTTGATCTTAGGTTTAGGGAACACCTTGCCTTTACCCTTGCTCTTGTTCCCGGTCTTCTTACCCTTCTTCTTGTGAACCATTAGGACGTTGTTGACAACATTTGTCTTCATGTCCTCCTGTGCATTCTTAAGCATCCCATGCAACTCGCTGATGGATTTCTCCATCTAATGCATATTATAGTTTATGATGAATTGCTTAAAACTAGGAGGCAATGATTTTATGTTGTTTATTATCCGTGCCTGGACATGATGGCTTGCTAGAGTCCGCTCATGATTTATAGACTTTCAAGTCTATTGCCAATATTAAGTGAACCTACAGGGTCACACAAAAAAAAAATAAACCGAAACGGGCGCAAAAAATCCTAGCGACTTATATGATGAGTTGCATAGGAATGTCACAAAAAATATTGTCATCTTATGTGATAAAATGTAATATATATATATATATATATATATATATATATATATATATATATATATAAAGACTATGAGCACAAAAGATCAAGTAATCTAGAAGAATCTAGATGATGACATGTGGAAATGAATGAAGGATGTCATATACATCTTTTGATGTGTTAAGTGGCAACTCTTCACCTCTATATAAGAATATAGAATGCTCCAAAATTCAAGACAACATTATTCTCTCTCTCTCTCTCATAATAGTCTATTCTCTCTCTCATAATAGTCCATTCTCTTTTGTATGACTCATTTTATTTTGTATGCCAAAATAATGAAACAACATCTTCCTTTTGTATGACAAAATGAGAGGATATATAGTTGATTTATACATCTTTGTGAGATAAATATAAAAAGAGAAAAATGAGTTTTTCTTATGCAAGAGGAGAACAAGCTACTAGCATATATATTGTTCTTCTTTCCGCTTTAACAATGTTCGTGTGGATACCGGTAGAGACGCTCGTACTTTCGGCGCTTGAGATCTATTCGGTCTAAGAAGATGAGAACGGGTAGTTGACAGTTTCAGTAGAGACCGATTGTGTGTGCGGTATATGGCTTCCGCATGATCCGACCTAGACGACCTAGATGGACGGAAAATCGGTTAGGACGATAACCGGTTTAAAGGCGCTTGGACAACACGCATGGTTTGAGCGTCACGGATTAAGTGTAAGCCGAAAGGTATCTTTAAGTTTTATTTTTTTTATTTAACCGATACGCACATATCATCAAATTGACTAAATTAAGTGAGCAAAATGTATAAAGATAAGAGTGGGTGGCTGTCAAATCATCATTCCTAAGAAAAACTAACCAAATAGTCCGATTTTCATTTTGACCCAATTTCAATATAAAATTTTCTTGAAATTGCTTATCCGAAAGATTCGAAACTATTCCTAAAAGCACATCCGAACATACCATTTTAAAAGTACCCCAAAATTTTCCTAACCTACCCTACATCAAAAAATTTTGACTCATCGAAACACAGCCTAGTATGCTAAACGGTGACTAAATGTTACGAACTAGAGTTTGAGTCTCTCAAGAATGGAAGGACTTAATATTCAATAACATTGGGCATTCAATAATAACTTCTCCATAGATTGAATTTGTATTTTTTTAAATACTTTTTATCGTTTAGTATGGATGCGAATGTTTGCCCTATTTTTATTAGTGGAGTTGATTGAGGTTTTTTTATTTATTTTGTTGAGATAATGCAAACGAATAGATGGTGAGAGGGTCAAAATACAATCCAGAGATAATTATTGTAACAACTAACAATGGAAAGAAACCTAATTGGATCAAACAAGCTAGCCCGACCAACATCCGACTCAACTGAGTAAACTTCTGATTTTTCTCAAGATGTCCACTTCTACGTGCAGCAAGAGACAATTAAATGCCTCATAGTTTGATTAGGAAACTAATGAGATAAAGGATGCTCATTTCCACCGTTAGGAATCTGCTACACCATCCGGGTCTGACCCGCCACATTACTCACCACATCGGGTCTAGGAGGCACAAACACAAAAAAAAAAAAAGAATGAAAAAACAAGAAAGGAAGAATAAATTACCTTAGTGTAGTTGTAATTGCATCCAAACTGTAGCGTCACACGACCCTTGCATCCAAATGGCGGCTCTGAATATGTCCGGCCTGGAAAACAAATTCATAAAACCAGAAAAAGCATAAGAGAAACACTAAATTAAAAGTTCGAACAAAAAGGTAAACATAACTTTTTACTTTTCAAACTAGGAAATAATATTACCTCCAAGCAGGCCCTTTTTGCCCATCTCTTGTAGCTCGTAAACACCATGGACGATCTGCTGTTGCTCAGCCGATGTGAAGACTTTCTCATGCAGCTCCAACCCGGAGAGAATGTTGACCCATCTTCCCCTAACAAATTCGTTACAGAAAAAGCTTTTGTTCCTTCTAACTTTCATCATTTCCCGTATTTCTTCTTCTTCTTCTTCTTCTTCTTCTTCTTCTTCTCTCCTCTCTTCTGACTCACAACCCCATCCCGTGGGAATGATGATCTTATGATTGGTTGAGCTCTCCAAGTCTTTGTACTTTCTTTCTTCTTCTTCCTTTTGCTCCTGCCAAAAGGAGCATTTTTCAATTAATACATACAAACACACAAACAGAGAGAGAGTGAGAGAGATTTTTTTTACCTTAAGTAATTTATTATCATCTTTAAGCTGGTTCATAAGCTGAGCTCCTTGTTTGCTAGCCTCTTGCGCCTTCTCTAGTTCTGCATAGAGGTTTCGAACTTCTTTATCCTTCTCCTCCTGCCAAAAGAAAAAAATATATTCACCTTTCTAAAAACTAAAGCAATTTAAGGATTTGAAACCTCATAACTTTAATGGTTTCAAGCTATTGCTTTTTTACTTTCTACTTTTTTTAAAAAAAAAAATTCTTATTACTCTGAGGCGTTTCTCATTTATAGCGAGGAATTTATTTTCTGTTTGTAGTTGGGACATGAGCTGAGACGCTTCTTCTAGCTCTCTATTCATCTGAGAGATTTGCTTTTCCATATGGCCATGAAATAAGAAGAAAACCGTGCATATTAAAAGTGATAGGATGATTACAAATTCAAAGTTTTAATGATTTATTACCTTTAGGCTTTTCTCAGGGAAAGCGGTATGTTGTGCTTCTTCCCCCCAACTTGTCGCGCTTCTTCTAGCTCTTTATTCAGCTGAGAGATATGCTTTTCCATTTGGTCCTGAAACAAGAAGAAAACCATACATTTTTTAATTAAAGTGATATGATGAAGACAAATTCAAAGTTTTATTGATTTATTACCTTTAGGCGTTTCTCATGGAAAGCGGTCTGCTGTAACACACCAACCTCTTTTAGAAGCCTATTTTGAGCAGTCTACAAAGTAATTGAATTGAGTTACATTCATGCTCTAACAGATTGACGTATAAAAGTTATTAAATTTAATTTGAAGCAAAAAGACCTTCAATTCGTTCTTCTCTGTTTCTACTTTGAACAAGAGCTGAGACGCTTCATTTTTAAACTGAAGTGCTTCTTTGAGATCATTATTCACGTGATTTATATGTTTTTGCAGATGATCCTGAAATAAGAAGAAGAAAACACATTCTTTTAATTATAGTGAGAAGGATTAAATTGATTTTATGCTGTTTGAAAAAAGTAAATTATTCTTACATGTAGGTGTTTCTCATGTAATACCACCTCTTTGAATTCATCAAGCTTTTTCTCATAAATAATCTCAATGGTCTACAAAAGAATTAGTTTGAAAGAGTTAAAAGCGTTTATAAACTTGAAATGGATTATCAAATCAGAAAAAATAGAGAGAGGGAGAGACCTTCAGATATGCAATCTCTGTTTCCAATTTTAGATTGATTTCATGAGCTTTGATTCCGACACTGATTTCATTTTCTAAACAATATATCACCTTCTTCACATCTTTCGCGTGCTGAGCCTAATAGGAAAAAAACACAATCATGCCTCGATAATAACGAAACCCCCATTTTAATCATTTTTAATAATTTGATGGTAGGAAAATTATACTCTTCCCCTCATTCATCCCCCCATATCATCGATGACGTGGCACCACGTGGTAAACCTAACTCAACGCGTGGTGAACCAGATCCGTTCTATTATATTACTCATTTCAAATGTGGTAGACCAAGTCTTCCTCTTAAATTCATCACTAAAACGATTCACCTCCCTACTCCCTTTCTAGGGTTAATCGGTCTCCCATTTCTCACCTATCTCCGATTTCTCACCTGACAATCTCCGCCCTTTACGGCAGCATGGGGAAGCTCAATCGGTTCTGTCGATTTTTTCTCCGCTCCTATTTATTTAAGATGAATTTCTCACCCAATTTCTCACCCTGTTGCAAGGTATGCTCTGCTATATTATCAAGCATTCTTGTTATGTGCTGATTTTTGTTCCGATTAAACCCATTTGTAATTGATTTGCTTGATTAATTGCAGATATTATCCAGTGCTCATCGCTTCAGTCTCTTCGAGTTCCGCAGGCCGCGATCCTTCATTCTCGTCATCTCGCGATTTTTATATCAAGTAAGTTTAGCTTAAATTTCTGTTTGTTCTTTTTTCTTTTCATTGTTTTTACTCTCTGTTGCCCTAACCAAGATTCTTTTCATCATAGTGTACTGTTTATTTCTTTTTATAACAGTTATGAGTTATTTTTGTCTTGAATCATGTCAAAGGCCCAACAGATACTTATACAAGTATACTGAACCACATATGTTGAATAGTTTGTTTAATTTATATGTTGAATAGTTTGCTCAATGTGCTATCTGCTTAATATTTACTGTAATAATTTACTGAATATTTAATAGCAATTAATTTAGAATGTGCTGTATATTTTTCAGATTCATTTTCTTCTATTTTTGTGATTAGTTTAGAATTATTTAGACTTTTGTATCTTTTTTCGGGTTTTTCTCCCATATTTCTTCAGGTAAATTTTTTTTTTAATTCTCACCATTTTAAATCTATTTCAGTTATTCCAGCCTTTTTCTAATTACTACCAATTTTTAAAATAATATATCTTCGAAATTTTCGGAAATTTAGAGATTATATTTTTAAACTTCCTTTTCAATTTTTTTTGTTATTTCATTTTATTCAGTTTACATTTCCTTTTCAGCTTACATGGATTTTCCTTTTTCCCCCAATTTTCCTGTTATCATCCCTTGACCCCTAATTTCAGTTCATCATAGTGTTTTGTATGTTCCTTTTTATAACAATTATGAGTTATTTTTGTCTTGAATCATGTCAAAGGCCCAACAGATAACACAACTATTGTTTTCATTCTAAATTTGTACTGATGAATATAATAGGTTAAAATAGATTTTTCATTATAATTTAATAAGTCAATTTATGGTCTTTTTATTTGTACAGGATGGATGGTTTCCTTCAAGAAGGGTGCTGAACCACAAGTGGGTATGATTTTTGATTCGAAAGATGATGCATACCACTTTTACTTATCGTACGCATACCGAATAGGTTTCGGTATAGTTAAACGCACCTGCCATAGCTTCCATTCTATCCCGAACAGCGCTACATTCGCATGCAACAAGGAACGCAACCCGGAAACTCAACCCAAACCAGATCCAGCTGAAGGACAAAAGAAACTTAAACATGGGATCCAGCACACTAATTGCGAAGCTAGAATTAAAATCAGGGATTTCATGCTCGATGGTAAATGGACCATCGAGTTCGTAGAACTAGAACATAATCATGAGTTATTTCCTGATGCGGCACGTTATTTTCGATGTCACCGTATCATACCTGAGTTTGTCAAGAAGCAGATAGAGATTAATGATGACGCAGGTATCCCACAAAATCGGTCTTTTCATGCTATGTTTACTCAGGCTGGTGGGCATGAGAATTGCACATTTATCGAGAGAGATCTTCGTAATCATATTCAGGCACGTCGTGCGCTGAAACTCAAAGAAGGCGATGCAAATGCGTTGATGCTATATCTCACGAAACGTCAAGCTGCACACACCAATTTCTACTATTTATGCGATATTGACGACGAGCGTCGTTTGAGGAGTGTGTTCTGGTCCGACGGTCGTAGCCGAGCGGCGTATCAGTATTTCAACGATGTAATTAGTTTCGACACTACGTACCTCACAAACACGTAATAACTTTTAATTATGTTTTTTAATTTTTATATAATTTGTCCAATTAGATAAGGGTCTATTAACCGTTACAATCATACCTTTGTCGATTCAGATATCAGATGCCTTTTGCACCATTCACTGGCGTTAATCACCATGGACAATCCATACTATTTGGGGGTGCATTGTTGGCGGACGAGCGAACCGACACGTACGAGTGGCTTTTTCGGACCTTTCTTGATTGCATGAACGGGATCGCCCCCAAAGCCATTATAACGGATCAATGCGCAGCTATTTGTTCCGCTGTGATGAATATTTTTCCCGACACTCGCCACAGGCTTTGCTTGTGGCATATCATGAAGAAACTTCCAACGAAATCTGGATCTGGTGAAACCAAAAATAGGATTGTTTCAAAGGTAATACATGAATGATTTTAATTCAAAGATTGTATATCATTGTCATTTCATGCCATTAATTTTTTTGTTTTAATATAGGTATCCGATCTCGTCTACGATTCCAGATCAAAGGCTGAGTTTGAAGAAGGCTGGTTAAACATGCTTGATGAGGAGGAATTTCCCAATAACCGTGAGTGGTTCCGGCACTTGTATGATTTACGTGCTTCTTGGGTACCTTTATATCTCAAGATGTTTTTCTGGGCTGGTATGTCTACCACCCAGAGAAGTGAACCGATGAATTCATTTTTCGATCCATTTGTTAATAGCAGCACCACTCTGTGTCAGTTTGTCCCCAAATATGATGAAGCATTAGGCGAGAAATGGGAGAAAGAAAAGGCAGAGGACTTCAAATGTGCAAATCGTTCACCAAACATTGTATCAAGGCTGCCGTTCGAAGCGCAGGTTGCAAGATGCTACACTCACAGAATGTTTTATGTTTTCCAACACGAGGTAGTGGGGCTGATGGGGTGTTGCTCACAATTGGTACATGTAGATGGTGACGTCAAAGTTTATAGTGTTGACGATGCGGGTGCAGGGGTATATGAGGTTCAATATTGTGCAAGGTCTGGTATGTATCAGTGCGAGTGCATGCTTTGGCAGTTCAAAGGAATCGTGTGTCGTCATGCGCTGCAAGTTTACAAGAATGAGGGTGTTAATACAATTCCGGAATGTTACATTATTTCTAGATGGCGCAAGAATTTTATTAGGTCGTACGCGCGCAAGAATTTCATGCCCGATAGGATTGTGCATAGGGACCTCTTAACGTTTGATGATTTGTACAAGCGCGTGCACCACTTGCTGATCAATTTGGTTGAGTGCGCTTACAGAGATGAGAATGCGAGTAGCATATTGATTGATTCGTTGGAGAAGCTTTCCATCAATATGGTTTCCGATGAAGGTGATGAATTTAATCAAACATTAGGTTCACCGGTTCATGAAACACAGTTCGTGAAGGATCCGCTTGTCGCGAAACCTGTCGGACGCCCAAGGTCGATTAGGTTTAAATCCAAGGAAGAGATGCTTTCAAATAATGCCAGCAAGAGGTGCCAAAACAAAATGCATGCGCCGCCTAAGAAATCTCTTCATCGATCAGTGAAGGTAATCATCATATAAAAAAGTAATATATTGATTAATTCTGTTGTTAATCTTACTATTTTTTTATGTATACAGGCCTTCACATATCCTTCTACTGATACTATCAGCACTCAGTCATATTCGTCACGTATGGAATCAGGGATGACCCATAGCGAGTCTTCAAGCAATGCCATATATAATATGCAATTTGCACCAGTTAGCAACATGGAACTTCTCAGGCAGTTCAATTACATGAGGAATTAGCTTGGTAGTTTGATATGTGGTAGTCTGTTTTGGAGTTATATGTTGGGTTCATTTGGGTAGTTTGATTTCTGGTATTATGTTTTGGGGGTTTATTTATTGTGTTCTGCCATTGAACTTTGTTATGCTATTCACAATTTGTTTTTATTTTGTTGCAATGTAATTTGTCAGAATTTCTGAGATGTTTTTATTTATTTTCATGCTTTTTATTTTGAACAGTTTGAATGTGAATTGGATTTTTATTATAATCTACTTTCTGAACTGTTTATATTTATTTCGTTTTAAATCTTTATTTAACTTTAATTGAATAAAATTTGCCTTAAAAAAGCTTATAATAAAGCCCAATATTTACTGGGCCCATTTTCTTTTATTCTATTTATCATGCAACTTATCTTCCTCTCTCAAATTATTTTGATTTCATCACTTCCCCCAAAACGCTAGAATCTACCAGCTGCCTTTGCAAAGCCCTATCAATGGAAGAGTCGATTCAACTCCCCAATACTCCACAACAACCGAAATTAGTGGTCCTCTACTTAACATTAACCACCACCTCTTTGTTTATCACCTCAATCCATGATATTAACTTTACCGTCTCCTATTCTCAACTTCACACCTCATTACAATCACCCACATCCTCTTGGTTAACCACGCCTGGTCTTACAACGATGGACTTAGACATTTTATTTCGTATAAATTGCTAGATATCCCGTCTTGACCTGGAATATTTTCTCAAAAAGAAAAAAAGTATCTGGTAAATACCACTGCATTTTCTCGTATTATTCATGTGCTTTAATATTTACCTAACTTGTATAATATTTTATTAATTTTTTCCAAGAACGTCATTATGCCACAGTCTTCACAAAAGAAGCCTATATTCACACTCGGCCACCGATGTAACCCTAAACATTTCATCAAAGTTTATAACAAAGATCTTAGACCTGAACTTACTGATGAGTATAATCAATTACTCGATAATTGGCCGTTTAGGCATTTACTTGACATGCCAGTCATTGAAATGAACAAGGGTTACCTGTCTGAGGTTATGTCCATGTGGAACCCTTTGCATAACTGTATAGTTATGGACAACAATTGTCTCAGATTTTCCGCACACTACTTATGCCTTGTGTTGGGATTGCGTGGTGCTGGTAAGTGGGTCGATGTTACACAACGCCGTTCGTCAACTGTAAAATGTGAGCTTTTAACGACGTACTTCCCTGGTATGTCACAAATCAACTACAAAGACATGGAAGATGTCCTCAAATACAAACTTTCAAAGGAGAAAACCGCATCAGCCAAACAGTGGGTATCAATGTTCACCATGTATTTGTTCCAAACAACCCTTTTTTTCAATGACAAGTGCTTGTGCTCCCCCTCAGTTCTGAAAATATGTAGAGGACTATGACAAGATCTGGGACTATGCATGGGGTCAAGCTGTGTTCGATTTCATGGCTAAACAGATTCCCGAAATTGGAACCAAGGCCGTTTCGATAGCACAAGGGAACATTGATAGGAACAAAAACCCTAGCCTCCCCGGATGTTCATTTGCATTTCTTGTAAGTTTTACATAAATACATAATATATGATACATTTGTCATAAATCGGATTCATATCATCAAGTTTAAATCCACAATTAATTGTCAATATTTTTGTAGGCTTGGTTTTATGAACATGCAAAACCTGAGATGGTAAAAAATAATGAAGGACCTAGATACCCTCGATTTCTTAGGTGGAAGATGGGAACAGATTGTAAACGTGAGACGCTCAAACAACTACTTAACACCGTCAATAAAAAAAAAGATTTGGATTGAGATTCTTAAACCTGAGAGCGAAGAAGATTGGATTTTTGAGGAGGACACTACCGTGGCGCGCCGGATGTTCATCGAGCAACGTAATACAGAGGCAGCCACAACTCCTTGTGGTATTGGCACACCATCGAATCACAGATCTCAAAGGAACCTCACCCCTAGGAGAACACAGTCCCGTACTGCGAATCGTACGCCGATCAGTATGAATCAGACCCGTACGCCTAGCCGTGGAAATCCGATGGTTGCAGGTACGTTAATCACACTAATAATTTGTACGTTAACATATGATTTAATCATATTATGAAAATATGCACAGGTCTCACACCGGCAAAGAAGACACCAGCCCACCGGACACCGCGCAGGGTTTGTCGACGTGTTGAACTTGGTGCCGATGAAGCTGACAACACTCAGGATGCTACCGAAGCCCCTAATACCAATGCCGTGGGAAGTTTGCCACCTGAAGACCCTGTTCTTCACACAATTCAGCATGACGGTTACTTTTAATTTTTTTTAATTCTCTTTTTTGCCTTTCTAAAATAGTTGTTGCAATAATCGTTCTTTTTTCAGATGACATTGGTATAGAGATTATTGGCGTTAGTCAGAATTCTGGAAGACCTAAGACAATTTATCAATATGATGGGCATACACGTAGCGGCCACAGATTTCAACCTATCGAACTGAGTGGCTGTCGGCCAAACGATCTTGGTAAGTTACTATTTTTCATTAGAATGTGTCATATATTATATTTAATTAAATATATTTTTCCAGTAATTGAGATCACTAGGTACGAGGACAACAACAAGAGCCAGAATGATTTGTCTGATGAAATGCTTCTGGACATGATTCCTGAAGTTGATAAGCAAATCATGAATCACATTCATCGGAAAAGGACATCCCAATCCCCTCCAGAAGTAGATGATGATGAAGGGCATGCTGGTTATGATGACGATGTTCAACCTGGGCAGCCGAATCTAGAGGCTTTTACTGCGACGATGTTAGATACCTCCCTTAATTCAGTTCATGTTGAAACTCCATGCCCACAACATCATCTTTTCAGTCCCCACACTTCATATACTGATCCGGTCCAGGGGAATCTTGCGTGCTTCAGCTGTCCCACTCTAGACTGCAACATCAAATCAGTTCCGAGAAAAATTTGTGGTGATTCTTTTGCTTCTTTTCGAAACACTTTATCATTCTCTCCATGCACTGAGTCAAGGGTTGAACAACAAGGTAAAATTCATTCTTGTTTGTGTTTCTACTTAATAGATAGTTATTCTCATTCATGTAATATACACTCACTGACAAATATATTATTGCAAGACTTACACATGAATGACACTCATGAGGAGGTACCCAAGCCTGACGAACCTATTGGCATGCATTCATATTCAGAAGAAGCTAGCAAATCTGCATCAGGAGGTAACTCAATCTATTTTCATATTTAAATTGAATATATACAGAATTTATCATATTTACCGGTCGATTATCATACATTTATCATATTTACCGGTCGATTATCATACATCTGACACCGCTCATTAACGTACAGACACTAACATTGAGAACCCTTGTCCTATCTCTGTCATTCTTCCATCTGGCGAACATTATTCTACAGTAAAAGGTATGTTGTACAACATTTTATACAACTATGTATTGTATTGATCTTTTTTTGTCTCAGGGAAATATGTGTTGGACAATAATGGAGAAGTTTCATGACAGACGCAAGCTATTTTGAGGAAACCGTATTCTAGAGACACAATTTTGCCCCTAGAAAGTTCCCGCGCTCCTCTTCCCGAGAGGTTGCCGTTTTAAGGGGAAATATGTTACAATTAATCATGACTTGTTGAGTGAAATGCCCAGCTTTGATTTAGGGTTAGGTCAGTGATATCCATATTATTAAATTGTTTAATATAATTAGTGTATGACTTTATGATAACCACATATTTGTTGACAGGGGATTTAATTGCAGAGTTGGAGCAGAAATCAGTCAATGATGGTCAACCAATAAGCACCAATCATTCCAAAATGAATCCTAAGAAGTTTGTCAGAAGCACATTTGAATGTGTTGAGCTACTAGAAGCTGGTGTCGATTATGATGTTTCTCTAACTGATGGTTATGCCGTGGAGAAATCAGAACTTGCATACCCATCTGACAAATTAATCCCCGAATATATGCGTCGTGTAATATTTGGGTGGCGTACCAAACACCTTATGCCAGACAGCAAGCATGCGTTTGATCATGATGGCTTTGTCGTCACTAGAAAAGACATTGATCTTCTGGTTAGGGGCAAACCGATTTCTGGGAAGGTATGTTATGGTTATTTTACATTGTCATATGGACCCGTTCAATAGGTGGCAATTCGTTAGATGCGGGAACGCTAACACAGTTAAGTTCATCATTTTGACTAGATCACGTTTATTTATTATAGAATATTCAGACTAAATTTCTTTCACATTGTCCATTTCAGATGATGGTACCTGGCATGACAAACGATGAGTTGGAGGACTCCGAACAACTGAAGTGTGTATCAGACGTGGAACTGGGGAGGATACGGTGGCTAATTTTGCCATATAATGCAGAGTGCCACTGGATTCTAGTCGTATTTGACTTCGGCGAGTCAAAGATTAAAATTTATAATCCCGCAACATCTGTTGATAGGTACCGTTCTGCTGTGCTTAACTTCGTGAACCAATGGAAGAGTTTTCTCGTTCGTCGTTTGGCTGATGCTGGAATTGAACAATGGGTGGAGCGCTTCGAGCAGTATCCACGTCATGGGGATCATGTACACTCCTCTATTTACCTGGTGAAGTATGTGGAGTGTATTGTCTCAAGCCTACCATTTGAGTTCAACCAAGGTCACATTGAGATGGCTCGTGGTTTTGCGGCTTACAATTTCATATGCTCTTCTTGGTTCAAAGATGTGTTCCCCGTTGAACATGATGTTTGAAATAGTTATAATAAGTATGTTATTTTAGACGATGGTTTATGTTTTCAATTTCATTTTGTTTGGAACATAATTATATTTTTGTCGTGTAGACTTGTTGGATACTAAATCCTCAATCTAACACATGGATCTTAGTTTTATGTTGTTTGAAATGCTAGACCTAAATATTTATGTTTAGTTATTTATGTTTCTGGTACTATGTTGTTGTTGTTGATGTCATATATTATGTTTTCTAATGATAAGTAAAATTTTCTGTGCTTAACACTTACAAATTAGAGTTCCATAGATTTTCCATTTACAAATTAAGTGTTCCGTAAAGTATATTTGGTGTTAAATTAGGTAATAGTTAAGTAAATATTTGGTGATAACTTTGAGAATAAGTGGTCATTAATTTTTTAATGATGGTTTCTGCTGGTAAATGTGGAAACATATTTGCCGTTGAATATTTTTAGTAATAAATATGGTAAATATTTTCATAATAAATCTGGTAAATATTGAATGTCATATCAAATGATTGATTAATTTACCAAACATAACTTAAATATTTGTAGCCATTTTTTAATTCATTGATCTTTCTAACCTGTAACTAGCAAAAGAAAAAAATTAATAAAGAAAGTAATAAATAAAAAAGGTAAGAAAGTAAAAATATTAATAGAGAAAATCACTAGAAAGCCTTCTCATTTTAGAAATGGTATATCTGAAATTATGGAATATCTTTTACTAATTATATTTATCATATATAAATGTGGACACATATATATAAATTAAATTTTTTATCAAAATTTAAAAAAGCCTCTAAATACAAATTTAATTTATTATCTTAATTTTTCTAATTGTATTTATCATCTAATATTAAAATCAGCTTGTAAATTTTAGAAAATATATAAAAAAAACTAAAATCTGAAAATATCTTCAAATTGAGGAAGGGTTCAAAATCCTTGAATATTTTTTTGAAAGAAATGTGGGAAATAATCGGAAACTTTTTAATAGGATTAATAGATCCGAAATAATCTAAAGAATCCAATAAAGAACAATCTGAAAATGTAGATAGAAATAGAACAAAAAAATGAAATCTAAAAATTAAAAGAAATGCCTATCCAAAAATTAAAATTGCAAATAAGCTGACAAATATGTACAAAACGAAAAAGCACATGTATTTGCAAGCAAAATGGAATTGCTAGATTGGCTGGTTTATATAGGGGATGTTTGAAATTCAAATCAGGGCCCAATTTCAAAATTAATAAAAAAATCTTGCTCATATGATGAATGTAAATCCGTGCAGCCTTTATTAATTTCACGGAGCCCAAAGTTTTTCAGGTTTTGAAAATTGGGCTACATCATTAAATTCGGCCTGATAAATCTAAATAGATTGACTGATAAACCCAAATGAAGGTGACGAATTTAAACAAGGTCCATTAAACTTAAGGCCGAAATCCCCATATATAAATGCCAGCCCACGTTTATCAGCAGCCCACATTTATCACCAGCCCATAAATACTACTTTCCACGTCATCAAGAGTGTGGGGGGAAAAATAGGGGGAAGACTATCATCACTCTTTGATGGTAAACAAAACAGGGGATATTGTAATGTTCAAACGCAGGTTTATACACGGCCAAAAGGTGGCAATTCGAGCGTCTGTTGTATTCAAGTCGGCTTTTGATTATTTTGGATCATTTAGACTACGATTTTGCATAAAAAGGTCAACATGCAAACAATGTTGACGTGACAGTTTAATTTTACAAATCTATTTAAATTTAAGTAATAAGAATTGCAATTAGATAACTCACATTTGTTTTCCGACAATATAAATCAGTGATATTAAATTACATTAATCTAGACAGAAACAAAACAAAGGATAAGAATCAAAAGTCGGATCTTTCCAAAATCAATACACTGATAGAATCTTTTACATCCCGTTCAGTATTATAAAATTCAGAAAATAAAGAACTGAGAGCGGACATAGAAATGATTAACAAACAAACAAACGCCTCACTCTTTAAAGAATAGGAATCTTGAACTCCTGACGCACTCATTTTTCCTTGAATTGAAAAGAAAAGAAAAGAAGAAAAAATCCGAATTTCTTACCTGCAGAAGAGCAGCTTGTTCACTGATTCTTCTTTCCATGTCTGACTTAGAAATAAAGAACCGATCCTTAATCCTCACAGCCAGAACAAAGGGCATACCGAAGAATACGATCGGTATAGCGAGTGATCCCGCCAGAATCGCAAGCGGCAAAGGCAGTGTCTGGCGACGAGGATCGGCCCCGCCACCAGATTCCTCTCCTCTCATCACAACTCTCCGATTCAAACGATCAGAATCACGGCACCTTTATTTAACCAAAAGAAAACGAAAAGAGAACACAGAATCAGAATTTAAATCGCATGCATTTACACAAAATCAAACAAAACAATTCTTTTCCAGTGAAAGTTCTTCAATACCTGGATTGCGATTATCAAATTTGGAGAGGAGAGATCGAAAATCTTGAAATGCAAGAGGTGAGATTGAAAAACAATAGCAGAAGAGAGAGAGAAGAAGAAGCTCAAAATCAAAATGAAAATAGGATGTGCTATTTTGAGCGCCCAAAACTGAGGCGTTCTGTTTCACTCTGCTCTTAGACACGTGTCGACTGTAGCGGACCACTTGTCAAGGTTATGCCAAAAATCACCAATTCTATTCTCGGATTTTAATTTGGGAGACGGCAAATGAGGAATTCTTTTGCATAATAGCATTTTTTAATTATAATTAATTAGATAACACTATTTTATAAATAATTGGGTATCTAGCACTTTCGCCAGAGGGTCTGGCGGACCTGAAGTAGTTCCGCCAGAACCTCTGGCGGAACTAGTGATTTTTTTATTTTTGTTGATCCCAGTCATTTGAAACCCGTAAACACGCTTAATTAAGGAAAAAATCCAATTCCGCCATAGGGTCTGGCGGAACTAGGTAAAATTTATTTTTTTTGGTTAAACTCGTAATTTAGAAGGCCAATTAGCTCAAAAAATTACGAATTCATCAGTTCCGCCAGACCCTCTGGCGGAACCAGAAGTTCCGCCAGAACCTCTGGCGAAACCTCCATTTTATATTTTTTTCCCTCTAACCAGCCAAGAAAATTTAGCAAAAAAAAAAAAAATAAATAAATAAATAAAAAATTACTGTTCATAGTTCCTGCCAAACCCTCTGGCGAAACAATGAACAGTATTTTTTATTTTGCTACATTTTCATGGCTCTTTAGAGGCAAAAAAAATATGAAATGGGAGGTTCCGCTAGAGGTTCTGGCGGAACTTCTGGTTCCGCCAGAATGTCTGGCGGAACTGCTGAATTCGTATTTTTTTGAGCTAATTGGCCTTCTAAATTACGAGTTTAACCTGAAAAAATAAATTTTACCTAGTTCCGCCAGACCCTATGTCGGAACTGGCATTTTTCCTTAAGTAAGCATGTTTACGGGTGTCAAATGGCTAGGATCAACAAAAAAAAAAAATCACTAGTTCCGCCAGACCCTCTGGCGGAACTACTTCAATTCCGCCAGAGAGTCTGGCAGAAGTGCTAGATACGCAATTATTTGCAAAACAGTGACATCTGATTGATTATTGTTCAACAAAATGCTACTTTGAAAAAACAAATCGCAAATGGGTAGGTTGAGTTGGGTTCGGGTCATTCCAAATTCGGATTGTTCGAGTTTCGGATTATTCGGATTTAGGGTCGTTCGGATTTTAGGTAGATCGGGTCTCGTGTCGTTCGGGTCTCAGGTTACTCGGGTCTCGGGTCGTTTGGGTCTGAGGTCGTTTGAATTTCGGGTCTTTCGGGTCTCGGATTGGGCGGGTTCGGGTTACGGATCTATCGGGTTGCGGGTCATTCGGGTTTGAGTTTGGGATAATTCCAGTCTGTGATAATTTTGGTTATAGGTCGTTACATTTCTAAGTTTTAAATATTTATGGTGAGTGTTTCTGATTTTTCTAGTTTGTATTATGAATCATTGAATTATTTTAGATTAACGAAATCATTATTATGGGTCAATCAGGTCTTTATATGTGATTAGTCAAATTTGTGTTTTACTTTTGGATCATCTTGTATTGTATATCATGCTAACTAGTCATCATTAGCCTTAATCTTATTAAGTGTGTGCTTAAAAATAATTGTTAAACTATATTTAAGTTTTAAAAAATAATATTATACAAGAGTATTATAAAATAATATATTATTTTCTAAGATAGTATAATGGAATCATAAAAAATATAATAACATATTATAAAATAATATATAATATTAGTATATAATAGTGAAATCAACAATTATCCGCCCATTCATTCATTACATTCAAAATCTTAGATCATTTAGGTTCGAGTAACCAGACGGGTCATTTGGGTTCGAGATACAGATCGTTCGGGTTTCGGGTCATTCGGGTCTCGGGTATTTCGGGTCGTTCGGATCTCGGGTCATCTGAGTTCGGATTGAGTCGGGTCTCGGGTCGTTGACTTGTCAATATTTTTGGGTTGGACGCGCGGGTTTTTCGGGTCGGGTCAGATTTTGCCACCTCTAGTTGTGAACATAAAAATATAGTTGTGACTTTAGACGTGGCAATTGCTTGGCTCAAGTCTGGTCATCTTGGGTTGAGTTTGAATCATTTAGGATATGGAGTGATGTCCCAGTTCGGCTTAGTCATGGGTCAATTAAGTTTCATATGATAGTTCCAATCTTTCAGGTTACGCAGCCATTCGGATTACGGTCATTCGAATTACGCGCCGTTGAGTTTCAAGTTTCGAGTCAGTCAAATCAGATTTTGCCAGCCACGTTATGTGAAAAACTTATGAATCATGCCGGATTTGGGTCACGAGCTTGACTTGATATGAATATTTTATATTACATATCAATAGAGTTATTGTATATTGGATATCAATATTGATATTGTAACAAAATTAAGGGGTTGTTCGGTAACATGCGGAATAGTGGAATATACTAGAATAATGAAAAAGAAAATAGTCAACTATTCTACTTTGTTTCAATATCGTCCGGAAGTTAGAATAAGAATTTGGTTTAAAAAATATAGATAATGGCTTATGATCAATGGAAGCATAATTTAAAATCTGCATTTAACTAAGTTATAGACAATCTTCAATTGTAATTTTGTATATATTCTCACAGTGTATTTTTAATAGCTGTTCAAAGCAACACTCCAACATGTGAGTATGTTCCATCAACTTCTTTACCATACTAGTTTTTATCTATACTGTCAACTATTTCATCGTCCATATCTTCTCCATGTCAAAGAAAAAAAACATATCACCTATATCTTGGATTTCATTTTTATTGTGCAAAATGTAACACATTACAATAATTACACGCTCATTCTTATATTTGAATGGGCATATGATTATGAGAATCTTAAACCAATTTTTCGACACCCAAAATGTACGTTCAACAACATTTTGTCATTGAGCATGTCGATAGTTGAATAGATCCTCTGCAGATTTGTAGCGATTAGAACGAGAATTTGTCGGGATTAGATCAAGTTATATATATGGCCTATCTGTGTTAGCATAACATCCATTATCAAAATAATAGCTGCGTTGAGACACTAAAACTTCCACTATCACTTATCGCATGCAAAACCTTCATAACAGCAACTAACCCCTCCCAACCTACATAAATGAAAATAAATTTTATATCAAAATCAATTGTATTCATAACATTCTGTGATACATAAACTCCCTACTAGTGTGATACATAAACGCTCTTCAAAAATAAGATTCTTGTTCTTTTGTAACCTTAAATATATGAATCTCTTTTTCTTCTATTAGGATTTTGGCATTTTTCTCCAAATACTCCTCCTTTGCTTTCCTCTCTTCGAACTAGGACTCCTTCTGTTCCATGTCAGCCCATGACATCTGGATCTTATTTTTTTCTGGTTAAAAAATAGGATCATCCCATTTCACAGGAATAACAATATTGCTTGAGATTGCATTGAAATGAATCTGATGAGACTGATCCAGCAGGAAATATTCAATTGGGTGAGGAAACAGAACAAAAAAAACATGAACATAGAGTTCAACTGCCCAACCTCCTACTAAACTAGTGAGAAAGAATACAAAGAATTATCAAATTACATTATCAGTTTTAAATGAGGGTTATCAAATGAATATATCCCTCACAATAATCTATTTTAAGTGCAGTTTGGTCAAACAAGATGTCTCAAGTAAAATCATGCGGTCAAATTACTACTTTCAAACAAAATATGGACCACAGAGGCAGAAATTTCAACATTGTAAAATGACCTCAAAATAAGAAAATTGTTAAAACAAATATTTTGTAGTTCTTTCACAAAATGTACGCCATAATCTCATAGATACAAAAAAATTTACTTAGCAATAGTATCAGCTTCACTATCTTTATTCCTTTGAAAGTATTTAGTCCTCCTATTGTGCAACATATTGAGAATCTTCCAATAGGAGAGAATGACGATACCGCCATATGCAATATTCGAGTTTGGTGTTAGGAAACAATTAGCTACTCCGAAATTGTCCCTGTAGATTTTCATGCTCTTTTTACTCTATAATTTCTTCCGACTCCTCAAATGGAGCTAGAATTTCCTCTTTTTCTTTTCCTGAAATTCGATCCAAAACATAGAAATTAGTAATTAATTACTATATGATTTTTGGGAAAGTAAGAAAGTAAACTATATGAATAGAATAAATTGGCTTGATGTTTCCAATTACATGTATTTTAACTCCTCCTTGAATTTCGTTTACATCTGACAAAAATAGTTAAAAAAAACAGTTGAATATGAAGATAACTAAATAATTTGAAAAGAAAAATTAATAGGATTAAGTTGTTGCTTTGCAACAAAATCTATCAATGAAGGTTTGAGAGGATCGATCAACCATAAATAGGGTTGATTATTTTCCATCATGATTGTCATATACATCTTTTGATGTGTTAAGTGGCAACTCTTCACCTCTATATAAGAATATAGAGTGCTCCAAAATCCAGGACAACATTATTCTCTCTCTCTCATAATAGTCCATTCTCTTTTGTATGACAAGAGATAAATTATTCATTCTATTTTGTATGTCAAAATAATGAAACAACACCTTCCTTTTGTATGACAAAATGAAAGGGTGCGATATTATATGAGAAGATATATAGTTGATTTATATATCTTTGTGAGATAAATATAAAAAGAGAAAAATGAGTTTCTCTTATGCAAGAGTAAAATAAGCTACTAACATATATATTGTTCTACTTTCCGCTTTAACAATGTTCGTGTGGATTCCGGTAGAGACGTTCGTACTTTCGGCGCTTGAGATCTATTCGGCCTAAGAAAATGAAAATGGGTAGTTGAAAGTTTCAGTGGAGACCGATTGTGTGTGCGGTATATGGCTGCCGCATGATCCGACCTAGACGGCCTAGATGGACGGAAAATCGGTTAGGACGATAACCGGTTTAAAGGCCCTTGGACAACACGCATGGTTTGAGCGTCACGGATTAAGTGTAATCCAAAAAGTATCTTTAAGTTTTATTTTTTTTATTTAACCGATACGCACAGATCATCGGATTGGTTTTGAACAAATTTTTTTGTTTTCCACTGTATTATGCATGTCCGAAACCCAACAATTATAGCATAATATAATGCAATGTATCATAATATAACATAATATAAAGTAAAGTAATGTAGCATAATATAACACAATATAATGTAATATAACATAATATAACACAATATAATATAATATAATATAATATAATATAATATAATATAATATAATATAATATAATATAATATAATATAATATAATATAATTATTTTTTTAATAATGATTTCTATTATTATTTGCTTAATAATGATCAAGAATCAAATTGACTAAATTAAGTGTGCAAAATGTATAAAGATAAGAGTGGGTGGCTGTCAAATCATCATTCCTAAGAAAAACTAACCAAATAGTCCGGTTTTCATTTTGACCCAATTTCAATATAAAATTTCCTTGAAATTGCTTATCCGAAAGATTCGAAACTATTCCTAAAAGCACATCCGAACATACCATTTTAAAAATACCCGAAAATTTTCCTAACCCACCCTAAACCAAAAAAATTTGACCCATCCAAACACAGCCTAGTATGCTAAACGGTAACTAAATGTTACGAACTAGAGTTTGAGTTTTTCAAGAATGGAAGGACTTAATATTCAATAACATTGGGCATTCAATAGTAACTTCTCCATAGATCGCAATGTAAAAATAGTACCAACATTATTATTTAGATGTTTAAAATTCATCTAAATAAGAACGTAACACTAATGGAACAACTAACATAGTACCAACACTAGCAGTGTAAAAATAATACTAAAAAAAGGCAATAATACAAATAAAATAAATAATGATAATACTAAAAGTACCAAATAATGACAATAAGAATGATAATAATAATAATAATGAATGCAAAACTAATAACAATAAAGAATACAATGAATACAAAAATAAAATAAAAGTAACAATAACCCTAATAAAACAACTAATAATAATGCATTAATGATAACTAATAAAAAATGCAGTAAATGATATAATAACAACTCTTGATCTCAAATAGGGCAGGGAAGATTGGTCATATTGTGCTTAATAAAGTTGTTCTTGTATAAATTTTGAAGATCCGCGAGACGCTCATGTAGAACCGCGAGAGGTGGCGGTGGCTGTCTACGCGAGGTGGGAGCCGTGGGCCCCACATTCCGACTCGGACCGGCATTCAAGCCAGCTGACCCAACATGGCGGCTGGGACCAACATTCGAAGCAAAAAAGGGTCCCGCACGAAAATTCGGACGAGAAATTAAAGACGTGATCAACTTGTGACTTGCAATTTAATCATCATGCAATTAATTCATTAGTATAACATAACATACATCCACTTATATTGCTTTTAAGTCAGCCCAAATAGAAAAACTCCCATTGGGTTTAGGGATAATCAGGCTGGAACTGATGACTTTCACCCCGTCAAGGTGACACTCTCCCACTGAGTTATATCCCTAGATACCCAGGTCGCGCATGGTAAATTCGGTCCTCTCTCCCTTCTGATCATGAAGAAATGCTCCCAGAGGTTTCAGAGCATAAGAGGAAGATCCGGAAAGCAGAAGAAAATCCGCGGGTGGCCCAGACCTCTCAAGAGATTCGAGAAATGCAGCGGACCATTATCTTTGAGCGGATTGCAATGCTCGATTTTAAGATTGCAATCCTCTTTGGGTGTCAAATTTACCTAAAACGGGAAAATCGGTTAGCATCCGATCAAACCAAGCGATTTTATCAATGTCTAGGACAATTTATCAGAAAGAAGCCAATATTCGAACTATTCTTCCGGAACCGGAAGAAGAATAGTTCAAGTTCTATATTCAGAATGGAAGGATTTTTGTGGAGATCTGAAATCAGTTATTGAGAATGCTCATTCATTGCATGAGTATTCTCAATATTATGCCCTGAAGAGGACTCGAACCCCCATGCTCTTTCGCACGAGATTTTGAGTCTCACGTGTCTACCATCTAACCATCAAGGCATCTTTCAAGTGAATCGTATTCCATGAATATGATCTTCTTGTATCAAATTCTGTTCGAAAATAGATGCAGGATGGATTCTTAGATTCTAGAAGATATCGAGAAGACTTGACACGCATTCTGTTTTAGAATGGATTTTTAGATTCTAGAAGGTATCGGGAAGACTTGACACGCATTCTGTTTTAGAATGGATTCTTCTAGAAGGTATCGAAAAGACTTGACATTCATTCTGTTTTATATTCGAATTTCATTAAATTGAACTTGAATCAAAGGAGGTAAAGTAAAATACCATGCGACGTATCCCTATAATAGTGAAAGGAGGGAATATGTCCATCCTCTGGTGGGCTTTGATCGTTGTTGTAGCCATGGCTGGCTATGGCATGTTGGAAGATGATCTGGAAAAAACCCTCGGGTTACCGGTCATCTACCATAGGCGTCTCTCTATTTCCCTGTATCTTGCAATAGTGTTCACATTGTTCTTCCCGCAAACGGTCTACGACCTGGTGATGTTGGTAGGCGACCTGGTTCTATTGGCATAGAAATGGTTGGAACCTTTTGATTTGTCTCTTCACAAATTCTTCATCAAATTCTTAATCAAAATAGGATTTTTGGAAATGAATGGATTGCAGCGGAAAGAGGCTCCAACTGGATATTTATATACCGTTTTGATACCGACGTATTGGAAGCTCTTTAGATATCTCTCTCAGGGTTCCGAAGTATTTCGTAGGTATCTCTTGCCGGAGGATTTTCGAATCATTATTTATCGAGTGATGTTTTTGGGGTTTCTCGATAAGATTTTTCAAAGTATTTGGAGGGAGGTTAGAATCGTGGTGGGGATCCGTCCTGACATTACATTTTTGTGGTTATTTGGAGGAAGCTTCGCCGATTCCGATGGCGCGGATGATCTCAGGATTTCCTCGGTATTGTTCTCGAAGATCTCCACGAAACGTTTTATTTTAGTTCCAAAAAGTTTTTATTATTGACTCTCCTTACATTTCTTTATAAACGGACTCATATCGATTTCCATATAGATCTTCCATATAGATCTCAATTCGATATTCACAAATCCCATTTGTATAGATATAATAGAATTAATAAACAAAAAAAGGAAACCAAAAAGGAGGAAGGGCTATGAGTCGCATGATAGTGAGAGGGGGCAACTTTGGACGGATGTTCGTCGGGTGGGTCACGATTGGTTTTTTATAGTGGTGGGTTTCTATAACGTTTTTGAAGATTTTCTTGAAAAAACCCTCGGGTTGCCAGTGATCTACCCTAGGCATATATCCGTTTCTCTGTATGCCGTAATAGTGTTTGTTCTCTTTGGTCTTCCCGAAAACCGTCGTCGACCTGTTGATATTGATATATAAATGGTTGGGATATATTTGTTTTGACCTTCACCGCTTTCTCTCGGCTTATGATATCTATCAAGATTTCGTGCGTATTGTTTTGTCTCTGCACAAATTCCTATTCCAAATAGGATTTACCAAAATGAATGGATTGGAGTGGAAGCAGGCTCCAACTGCATATATATATATATATATACCTTTTGAATACCAATGTATTGGAAGGTTCCTGTCTATCTCTATCAAGCTAATCCTAAATAGAATACCAGGGCGTAGGGATCCATATGTCAACATAATATCTATTTCCATACACTCGAATGACCCATTCTCATAATAAGAATGTACATAACCCTATTCCAGTCTGGTCCGGTATGGAATGAACTTATAATCTGATGATCGAGTCGATTCCATGATTATAAGTTCATAACCCTAGCCCATTCCCATTTTTGGCGGAACAGATCCACTAATTCTTTGATTCCAGTTAC